>JBDNDU010000290.1:0-22562 GCA_039764185.1 Tamarix austromongolica | reverse complement strand
GGTTCGATCACACTAGAGTCTGGCATCTAGTTAGCGGAAATATGAAGAGGACTTTGGTAGTCTTCTCGATGGGGAGACCATTAGACGTGTAAATACAATTCCTATAAGGTAAGTCATCTGTCCCAGCACTCTTCCTCTAACGAAAGAATTCTAAATCTCATACTGATTTCTTACATGAATCAGTACTGATGATCTGTTTGGATTGAGGTAAATAGAAATAAGAAAAAATGGTGGGGTTGAGAAGAAGTCAGAGGAAGATACGGAAGAGACAACTTTAAAGGACTGCCGGAGGGAAGGGTGATGGAAGTGAGTACAATGATTATAATCAGTTGGAATATAAGGGGGATCGGGGCGTTAGGAAAGACTTCTAGCATCCAGAACTTGATTACAAAAGAGAGGCCATGGATTATCGAGTTGGTGGAAACTAAGCATAGTTCTCTGAAGGATTCGTGGAAGAACAGGATATGGAGAAGTGAGTCAATTGAGTGGAGAGATTCAGTCGCGGTTGGGAGAAGCGGAGGACTAATCCTAGGTTGGGATACTCAGTTCTTTATGGCTAGTAGGTCTAAGAGCGGAAGGAGGTGGATTATGGTGGAAGGAAGGTTGGGGCCTAAAAGGATGAACTGTGGGATAATTCTTGTTTATGGCTCCTCTGATCCTGGAGAAAGGAGAGAGCTATGGGACGAGCTGAGGGAGGAGGGGCAGCTTTGCAACAGCCCGTTGATTGTTATGGGTGATTTTAATGAGGTAAGAAGCCAAGGTGAAAGAAAGGGAGGGTGGGTGGATCAGCACAGTGTTCGTTTGTTTAATGATTGGATCAATAGGATGGGGCTTATTGAGATGAAGCCTACTAATATGAAGTTTTCTTGGCACCGGGCAAACTCGGCTAGCTTGTTGGATAGATTTCTAATCAGTCCCTCTTGGGTGACTTTGTTTTTGGGCCTTCAGTGTACCGGGTTGGGCCGATCACTCTCTGACCACAATCCGATTAGGCTGTATGATAACTCTTTAAGTGATGGGCCGAGACCTTTCCGTACTTGGGATATGTGGCTTACACACCCCCAGTTTAGAGGCTTCGTTATGGAGTGTTGGTCGAAGTTAGAAGGGAAGACATGCCAGAGAAGGCTTAAGGAGATGAAAGTGGAATAAAGAGGTTTTTGGAGACCTGGAGTCTAGAATCAGTCGTCTCGAAGAAGAGGTGAAGAAGGTCGACGGGTTAGAATCGGGTCAACCGAGCAGCGAAGAAAGCCTAGCAAGAAAAGCAGCATTGCAATCACAACTGTGGAAGTGGCATGAACGGAAGGAAGCATATTGGATGCAAGTGGCTAGGGTTAGAGGGTTCAAAGAAGGGGACAGAAATACAATATATTTTCATACGGTTGCTGCGGTGAGGAAGAAGAAAGCAACTATTAGTAGACTAGTGGAGAAGGGCCAGGTGATCTTAGAACCGACAGAGCTCAAGAAAGTTATTACGGAGTATTTCAAAGATATGTATAGAGAAGCAGATCTACCGAAAATTAGGCTCTCTGCTGATGGGTTTAACATGTTAACCAGGGAGGAAGGAGTAGAGTTGGAAGATATGCCTAGTAGGGAGGACGTCAGAAGAGCAGTGTGGTCTTGTGACCCTTCGAAAGCGCCTGGGTATGATGGATACCATATGGGGTTTATCAGAAAGATGTGGGGAATTATTGGGGAGGAATTCACTAATTCAGTGATGGAGTTTTTCCACTCAAGCATTCTTCCAGTGGCTCTAAATACAACGTTGATAACCTTGATCCCAAAAGTGGATGATGCGGAGGAAGTCAGCCAGTTTCGGCCTATAAGTTTGGTGGGGTGCATTTACAAGGTAATAGCAAAAATTCTTACCCTTAGGTTAAAACAGGTGGTGGACAAACTGGTCAGTGATTCGCAGTCAGCGTTCATAAGAGGAAGGAGTAAAGTTGATGGTGCCTTGATTGCCAATGAAGTTGTACAGTGGACAAAGGGGCAGAGCAGGTCAAGGGGAATGATGATCAAGCTGGATTTTCAGAAGGCATATGACAGTGTGAAGTGGGATTTTATCGACAAAACAATGGAGATTATGGGTTTCGGCATCAAGTTCAGAGGATGGGTTAAGGAGTGTATCTCTACGGCAAGAGTATCGATCCTTGTGAATGGGACCTTTTCAGCTCCGTTCCAGATGGGTAGGGGACTGAGATAAGGTGACCCCATTTCACCTTTCCTTTTTGTCTTGGCAGTGGAGGTGTTCAACCAACTCATTAAGAGAGGAGTGGAGAAAGGCCTTCTAGAAGGGATCAGGGTGGGAAAGGATAATGTGGAGGTGACTCACCTTCAGTTTGCAGATGACACGATGATTTTCTGTGGAGCCTCGATCGAAAACATCAGGAACTGGAAGTGGCTGATTGATTGTTTCTATCAACTATCAGGTCTTCAAGTTAACTTCAGCAAAACAATTCTTATAGGGTTGGGTGTGGATGACAATCTTCAGAAGGAAGCGACAGAGGTCATGGATTGCAAAGTTGGATCCCTCCCTCTAAGCTACCTTGGCCTACCTTTAGGGGCTTCTACAGGAAAACTGGAAGTATAGAAACCGGTGATTGAGAAGATAAAGCAGAAGCTAGCAGGGTGGAAAGCGAGAGTGTTATCAAGAGCTGTACGGATAGTTCTTATCAAAAGTGTGTTGAATAGTCTCCCGATGTATTATATGAGTTTGTTTAAGTTACCAGTGGGGGTTGCTAAGGAAATCATAAGAATTCAGAGAAGATTTTTTTGGAGTGGTAAAGGGGACATAAAGGGATTACTATTAGTCAAATGGAGTCTGATCCAGAGGCCTAAGTCACTAGGAGGGCTGGGTGTGGGAGATTTAATCTTAAGAAACAATGCTCTTCTCTTTAAATGGTGGTGGAGGTTCTACTCTGTGGAAGGTGCGTCATGGAAGGGAATTATCTCCTCTATCCATTTGGGGGATAATTCAGGGACGTTTGAGATTACTACCTCAAGAAGAAGGTGGTCTCCATGGGTTGATATTGTAGGAGCAGGGAAAGATAGCCCCGCATTGAGATCGGGAATGAAGATCATTATAGGGGATGGACAGAGAGTCAGGTTCTGGCACGATGATTGGATAAGGGCAGGCCCTTTGAGGGATCTTTTCCCTAGACTTTTCACGGTGTCCGAGCAGAAGGAGAAGAAGATAGCAGAGATGGGGAAGTGGGATGGATTGAGATGGGTATGGAACCTTCGATGGAGAAGACGACTGTTCGGATGGGAGGAAAACCAAGTGAAGCATTTGCAAGAGTTGACCAATCAACACTATAAGTTCGTATTGTCAGACTTATTACCAGCTTTGAGGAAGGACGAGCGCGATTCTGTAGGCTGGGAGTACGAAGCTAATGGGATGTTCTCTGTAAGTTTGTATTGTCAGACTTATTACCAGCTTTCCGTTGGGAATGATGGGATATCTGAAGCGGTGAACCTTATGTGGAGTAGCATAGCACCTCCAAGATTTAGTCTCACTGCATGGTTTGCGGTTCAACAGAAGCTCAACACGAAAGAAAGACTGGCTAGAATGAGGATCATCGACACGGGAGATGTTATGTGCCCTTTATGCAACACTGAGCAAGAGACGGTCAACCACCTGTTCTTACATTGCCCTGTGACAGGAAAAACGTGGTATGAGATATGTGAGTGGATAGGGTATTACTGGGTGATACCAAAGTCTGTTGATGAAAACGCAGTAGCATGGTTGGGATCCTCCAGCAAAGGATTGAGAGGGGAGATTTGGCGAGCGGTATTCTTTGCTATCCTAGGCACTATTTGGAAATTCAGAAATAAGAAAGTCTTCGACAATGTAGATGTCTGTAACCGATGGATGCTCATGCTAATAAAGATGAGAATTGGGTTCTGGATTAAGAATGGTAGGAGAGAGTTTCCCTATAGGTCGAAGGATGTGGTTCACAATATCCAGGCTCTCTGATAAGCTAGGAGATTTATCTTATCTTGTACTCTTTTGTTGACCTTTGTGTAACAACAATTATAAAAAAAAGAAATAAGGATAAATATTAAAAATTAATTTAGGTAAAGAGAATAAAGATGAATCGGATTAAATGTTTTAAAATACTATTTAGATAATATTAATCTAATTTAGGTGAATGTTTTAAAAATTCCGTTTAGATTGAGATGAACGAATGTTAAAATAATAAAACAAATGATATTTATATCCTTATGTTATATAGATAAGTCCTATTGAGGGATATTTTAGTCCTATCAAATCAAAAATTTATTTATTCTTTTACCTTCCCTCCGGTTACTTCTGAAATCAAAGGTTAATAAAAACGAGTTTAATCGAGGTAAACGGAGGTAAAACATTAACTTCGATTCACCAAGTAGAGTTATTAAAAATGATATCCAAATGAAGTGAATCAAATTGATTCACCTTCGTGAACCCCCTTTCACCCCAATCTAAACGCATCATAAGCGTCAACAAATGATCGAGGTTAGTGCAATTAATTGCTAAATTTGATCTATATCGAAGGATAGGTATGCAAACGCGTTCCCTTGTGTAGGTATAAATGGATAACCATATATATATATATATATTAAAAGACTCCTTTACATTATATACACCTTGCATGGTCATATCTCCATGAATGTATAGAATGCATGGTGTCCGGTTCGTACATGCATACTCTGTATACATAAATATTTCTTTCAAATTGGAAAAAAGAAACTAAAAAAAAAGAGCAAGCATTTGGGATACATGCAGCCATCCACACAATGATTGCCCGACATGAAAACAACTTGTCCGAAAACGGACATTTATTCGCAAGCCCACACGACGCGAGGATATGATTTTGATTAATCACTCCTTATATCTCCCCTTAGCTATAAATACTAGTACTTAGATAGGAAAGTCGCCTCTCTCGATGGGAACCGCACACACTTCATACGTTGACGCCATCGAGACACACAAAGGAATTGTTCTTCAATCAGCATAAATCAGGGCGATAATTGTCGGGGATAGGTGCTGGGTTGCTATCAAACCTCTCGCTGTTATGCCCAGAAGTCGGGGCGCCTCCGCCGCTGGTAAAGTCGTCGGTCCTGGTTGTGCCGCCGCCGAAATTACGGGCACTTGCTGTGCTGCCACCGTAACTATCAGTATCTGCTGTGCCGCCACCGTACTTACCGGCACTTGCTGTGCTCCCAGTACCATAGCTACCGGCACTTGCGATGTTGCCACCATAAGTGTCGGTGCTAGCTGTGTTGCCGCCGCCATAATTGCCGGTACTTGCTGCGTTGCCACCGCCGTAACTGCCGGTACTTGCTGTGTAGCCACCATAACTGCCCGTACTAGCTGTGTTGCCACCGTAACTGCCCGTACTTGCTGTGTTGCCACCATAGCTACTCTGGTTGCTGCCCACATTTGGAGCGTGGCCGGTGCTGTTAAAGCCCAGTGTGTTCCTTACTGCACCGGCTGCACCTTGTGCGATGTCGAAAACGCCCGCACCAGTCTGCAACATGATGACCGGAAAGAATCCAATATGCGATCAGGTACCCAGTATATACATATATATATATTGGTTTTAAATAGCCTGAAAATTTGTAGTTGTAACAGAAGGGTAATATATCGGAGGAGTTTAATTACCTGTTTGAGCAGATTAGTGGCTGTGTTGGCAGTTTGAGAGGCTACATTAGACACTTGACTTATCACTCCATCATTCCTCTCCTGCATGCATCGTATTGGCGTAGTAGTGAAAAACAAGGAGGAAAATTTTACTCAAGATTGTTGGTATATACTATATGTTCCAATTTCTTTCTTCTTATTTATTGTTGCTTTACTAACAATTATGATTATTACAAAAAATATGATAATGTCTGATCTGGTAGTAAAAATAAGCCATGTCGATACATATTTGAATTTTTAGAGCAAGATTTAAATCATCTCCATAAAAAAATAGCGCAAATCCAAAATTGAAACGAATTTCTCTTTGAATTTCATACCCCCGATCATGTAATGTACGCACGCCGTACGTGTGGGCTCTAAAAGCTAGTAATTAATTAATTACCTGGTCTTGGGCAGATGATTTGTTGGCTTGGAGACCCGTCTGACCCGACATGTTTTCAGATTTCAAATAGCTAGCGATTGCAAATTACCTTCTATTGCTTGTATTCGATCTTGCTTGCTTGCTTAATTTCTCAAAAACTCGCATCTCACTCTCTCTATATATAGCAGCGACATACGCATGCAAGGCTTCATTTGCTATTTTTGTGACTCTTAAACCGCCATACACGGCATTGTTTTCTTGAATAATTAAGAGAGTAGCTAGGAAGGATTTTCGCTGTGTAAAATTAGACAAAGAATGTTTCAAATTACTTGATTCGTGGCAAAAAGATTGAACGTGGATATACAAACGGCCCATATTTTTAGGTAAGTATATAACTAATTGTGGAATTGAGTCGAACACCACATGCTAGCTAATCACTTCCGACCTATAGTTTGAACGGCCGTTAAAAAATCTTGAGTATATATATTTAAATGACTACTTTAAATAGTATGACTATAATCGTTATGATAGTTATATACAATGCCCTTGGAGATTAGGGTGATCTGAATCTAAACTATAAGAGGAGGAGTGTGCTATTAAGTAGTGCAAGACATATATATAGTTTCAGAAAATTATAATATTTGAGTGCTAGAAAAAAAAGCGGTGATATTTTTATAAATGTTGTGTATTTATATTTCGATTTTGGAAACTATCTACCATAGGTGGTGGAACTTACTTTTAGTTGAAGAAAAAACACTACTGTAAATCTATTAGGAAACTATATATATATATATATATATATATATATATATATAAGTATTTGTGTGACCTATGTTATTCCACATCCAAGGTTTGAGGTAGAATTATCTAGTATATAAATTTTGTGAACTACTTCCATTATCATTTAGTTTTGGAATGGAACCTATCTTAGACTTATATCTTCTCGATTATAAGTTTGATGACATATCTTATTCCAGTATTCTAACCTTGTAGTTTAATGATTAAACTAATTGATAATTTATTTATAAACTATAATATCCCAAATCGATTAGAGTGTTATAAGCATCGATATAGCTACTTACATTTACATGGTATACTATCATTTTGGTGATTCCGTCCTAAAAACTTTACAGTTAAGTGCGCTGGTCGTAGAGTAATTTTAAGGATGGGTGACTTTTCTAGAAAGTTTTAAAAAACAAATTAATTTTTTTGGGGAAGTGTGTGAGTAAGGATAAAGCGTTGAAATGACTCATGTTGATTTACGGGGCCAGCCGATTAATGTGAAAGTATGTCAGGGTAATCATCGCGTGGTTGTATTGACTTAGGGTGTTACATAAGCTAAAAATATAAGCAACATATTAGTATTTTTTTTGATAACTAAGATATCCATATATTATTTTATTAATATGGAATATATATAAATGTTTAGATTTATCAAATAAACTTATTTAGCGTATTTATAATTCTAATTTTTTAGATAACATCACTAATAATTAAGATATCTATATTTAGTTAGTTAATTACTATTTAAGTTAAATGAAAGGAATAAGAAAAAAACAACCCAAGAATACCTAACACCTAAGTCATCGTCATTATTCATTAATAATAGTATTGAGATGTGACATTTTATTTTATTAAAAAAAATAAAGGATTAAGTTTCTACTATTCTTGAGTGCTATTAGTTTTGTCAAGTTCTAATGCACCCTTGATTTGTCATCCTCATCATTATTACATAGCTGCACCATCTTCAACTAGTAGTAGTAGTAGTAGTAGTAGTAGTAGTAATAATAATAATAATAATAATAATAATAATAATAATAATAATAATAATAAGAAGAAGAAGAAGAAGAAGAAGAAGACCTAATGTCTCCTTACATATTTTTAAGATTATTAATTTTATTTTATGTATATAAGTATTTTATAAAGTGTAAATATATTAACTATAGTGTGATTAATATTAAATTAAATATAAAATTTGGCTATAAAATTATTTATCAGAGTTTATTGCTAGTAATTAGCCTACCTGATCTCTCTACTAGCTATTTCTTGATGGTAGAAATAGTGAATAAAATGTGTATATGAGAAATGTGCAGGTCACATGCATTTTGAGAAGGACTTGGAGGGACTTGTGTTTTCATTATAAAATCAAGGGTTGGTTAATATAACCAAAAGGTGGTTAAAGGTATGTACATGCACATATTGTGCCCCTCATCCTCCATGTTATTACTTTTCTTTCTTTGAAAAAGGTAGAGATTATACCTACACGATCATTATTCTCATTCCTCCATCTTTTTTCAAACACACACACACACACACACATATGAGAGAGAAAAAGAGGTATCAAGTGGGTAATTTTCCTCCATCAATGATCATACAAGAGCAAAGAAATTAATGTAAACAAGGCCTCTATTCCCATCTCTATAAGAACACTACCACATAATAAGGATTTGATAATGGTTATTAAAGGGTTTTGATAAAAGTTCCAACATGTTATCAAATCGTGTGTTATTATAACTTTAATTAGGGTTCTAGAACCATCATTAAAAGTCCTAAAAAAATTACTGAAAGAGGTGAGGGATAAATTTTAATAATGGTTCTAGTGAAAACTAATTGTCAAAACTTAGTTTTAATGATGATTTTATTGAAGCCATTGTCAAAACTTAGTTTTAATAGCGGTTCCATAAAAGATCCATGGTCAAAAACGAGTTTTAGTGCTCAAATTTGACACCAATCTAACACCTAGGACCATATTATAACACCTCGAGTCAATATGACCACACGGAAGCTACCTTGGAGTATTTTCGGATTAATCGGCTGACCTCACAGATCCATATAAGTCTTTTTAACACGCTTTGTTCTCACTCACGCACTTCTCAAAAAATATTAAGAAAATTTTTAAAATTTTCTAGGAGGGTCATCCATCCTAAAAATTGTTCTATGGCTAGCAAACTTAATTGTGGAGTTTTTAAGATAGAATTAATAAAAAGACGGCATACCATATTGATATAAGTAGCTATATCAATCATTATAACATTCACTTAATTTGGGGGTATTACACATATATACAACCATCATCTAATTACAAATAAACTGAGTGAAAGAAAGAAAGGATATCTTTAGCAACAACCAAAGAGAATGGAGAAGGAGAGTGACAGTGAGAGAACAACTATTGGAGTCACTTGAGAACAAATTTCAGGTTGAAGAACGAGATCCATGAGAATTGAGAAGGGAAACAAGGCTAACAAGGGAAGAAATAAGGGGGGTGTAGTAAGGAGAGAAGAAACAAATGTTCCAGGGTGGGTTGTTTTATTTTAGTAGACTTTTGACCACATAACTTTTAACAACAGTTTCTATAAAGAACAACCTCTTTCGCATAAAATTTTATGCTTTTAATAGTGGTTTTAATCTAGATGTTATAATGGTGTTATCTGTGGTAGTGGCACACATGTCATCTAGTGGAAGGAGAAAGGGCATGGAGTCATTTCGTGGTTTTCAATTTTGGTATCAGTTTTTGGTGTTATAGCTAGAGGTTAGTCTTATTGTGTACACATTATGTGCGTCCATTTGATGTAAGTTTCTGCATAAAGTATATTGTTGTTGGTTGTTGATTTTGAATGAACAGATCCATGATGGTACATGAATTCGTGTAATTCATGTATAAAGTAAATAATCCATGCCATTATTTTCAATGAAATCCTGCAAAAAATCGTGTTTAATTATTTTGGAGGTGTAAGCCGATAAACTAAGCATGTGATCTTAGAGAGTTTGGGCTTTGTGGAAAGTTAATTTCATTCACGCAGTGCGCCACTCAATCCTTCCTCGTTGTTAGTATCTTATGAATATCAAATCTTGATTGACAAAATTACACAAAAACTAGAGTCCCAGAAAGTAAGATATTTGAGTTTTGCTGGCAAGATGGAGTTGCTTTAACCTGCTATATTTGGAATAAAAAAAAAAATTTCGGATGCAAATGTTTGTTTTGCCCAATGTTGTCATATGGTAGATAAAAAGTGATTGTAGGATATCCTTTGTGAAGCAACCTAGTTCCAGATAAGAAGGCGGCTCCCATAACTTCGCAAAATGTGTTTTTGCCTGAGAGGAAGGAGGGTTAGTTAGGTATTAATTAGCAGCCGGATGCGTAGAATGTAGCTTGTATTGCTAAGAATGTTTGAAAGCTTATTAAAAGTTTAACAAGGGTTTGTGGGTTTAATGGATACGTGATAGGTACATTAGAGGAGGAGATACATGGTAGATTGAAGCTAAGTAAAACACTCACGGATATTCAATATATATCACAAGAAGCAAGGACAAAATCAGCGGCAAAATTATCACCACTGTGTCAAAGCAAATAAGTTGCAAGACGGTGTTGTTTACCAAAATTAAGCTCAGAAGCGCATCCACATGCACAAGTTTAAATAACGGTACCACGCGGGACAGGCAATTAAGGCATAAATTCATAAGCTGGTTGCTCATCTGTGATAATGCACTCGCAGTAATAATAAAATTTTTATCAGTGGACTGTATAGGAGAGATCTAGTTTGTGGATTGTTCAGCTAGAGAGTAGTAGCAGGAGGACATTAGTCATCTGATTATGCACTGTGTAGCTGCTAATTAAGAGGATGTGGGGCCATATTTTACGGTACTAATTGGGACTGCAAGATATTTTACTTATTAAATTGAATGTTTACATTGGCTATCTAGGGTAGAAGATTGTAGTATAGAGAAATTCTCTATATATAATCCTGGCTTTATCACACTTGGATACAAAGAAATTTAGGTATCCCAACGCATACAGAGACTCTCGAGCCTTATAGCTAGTGAAGCATATTATCTCTGAGGTGGTTGTGAGTTCTGTGGATAGTGTCAACAACACCTTGGAGAGAATTGACACATGTTGCACACGCGTAGCATTTTTTTTTTGTCTCTAAGAATGACTAATATTGTAAATATAGTGTAACTTGTGCATAATTGTAATTTGGGTTACAAACTTGCTCAGTTCCCACCCTCGAAAAAAAAAGCTTCTCAAAAGTTCATCTATTTTTAAATTGCTCTAAATCAAATATATTTAACTATGAAGTTCTTTAATAACAGTTTTTTTTTTTAAAAAGAATGCATATCTTTTTGATATAAAAAGTCTTATTAATCCTTTTAAGTCTTCACTATCCAAAACTAATTTGGATTTATTACATTCTTAAAAATTGTTGAACTTATTTTCATCTTCTAGTACTTCGATAATCAAAATCATTAATAAGATCCTCATAATCAAATTTGGTTAGAATGACCTCTCTCTTCTATATTTCACAACTTCAAAGAACTTACAAAAGTTGTAAGTGAAATTTCTTTACTAGAACCCAAATACAAAAGATATTGACTTTATTTGCATGAGTAGCAGCATAATAATGGGCCGGATTTCTAATTATATGTGCTTCCAGCCAAGTTTGTTAAACTTGGGATGATATTAGAAAGGTACAAATTCAAAAAATTAGGTGGGTCGGGACCAAGGATAAATATTTAAATGGGTATATATAAGCTATATTATTTAAAAATTTCCACCAAGAATAATGAAGTTGGCATCATAATAACAACCACATTTATAATACCTCATTCTCAACTAGCCATGATTATATTTACTAATATGAAAGTGTATTATTTTATATGTAATTAATTACATAAATGATTGTAGAATATTTTTTGACTTCAATAGTATTTTGGGTGAATATTTAGTAATGGTAATTTTACGACGAGACATACTTTTCTTATAAAATAATATTCATATCAGTGAACTATTAAGCTACACCTTGTGAAATATTATTATAAAATTTTATTTAGGTCCTAAATGGGTTTAAATATAAATCTAAAAATTTTGGTTTAGTTTTATTTGTGTTTTCTATCCCTTTTGAATTTTATATGCAAAATGTATAATTAAGGTATGCTAGCTAAAAATCTAATCAAATGTATGTTAAAAATTATGAAAATTTATATTTAAGTTTTAAATAAGTAAATAAGAGGATATAAAAAAATTTTTGATTGTAAGAATAGTTTTGGTATTTTTTTTGTAATTATCTTGTAAGCTTGTTGGTTCACCGTCATGTCATTATTTTATACATCAAATCTTGTTTTAAATTCATGTATTTTTACATGTGAGTTTAAAATATTATTTTAAGGGTTTACATACATTTTAGTAATTTTATGAGATTATTTTTTCTATTTTTATTAATTTTATCCTATTTTTTGATCTTTCCACCACTAAAATATTCTATAAATCCTAAAATTATTGTTCACTCACAAAATTCCTTCTCTACACTTCCATGATTAGATTTTGTATTAATTTGAACATTATATTATTTATTCAACCAAAATTTGACTTAAAGTCACTTTTATATACTTTCTACCTACGCTGGTTATATCATTTTGGCTTTTCTTGTATCTAGCATTCTTTACTAGCTTTCCTCAAGTTTAAATCTAACTTTGTACTATAACACCCTAAGTAGATAAGGCCATGTCGGAGCTACCCTAGAACACTTTTAGAGTGATCGGTTGGCTCCATAGATCAACACGAGTCCTTTTAGCGCTTTTTGTCCTCACTCATATACTTCCCAATAAATTTTTAGAAAATTTCTAAAACTTTCCAGAAGGGTCACCCACCTTAAAAAAATTTCCACGACTAACACGCTTAATTATTGAGTTTTTAGGACGGAATCACTAAAGGGATGGTATACTATATTGATATAAGTAACCATATCAATCTTTATAATACTCAGCTTAACTTGGGGATGTTACGTTCACCCAAATCAGAGAGCACAACATCCTTGTTGTGCCTTGACCACTAACTATTTCAATATAGTTTATCCTAAGAATATTCATGCTAGGCAAATAACTGGCTCATCCAAGTTCATCTCGTTATCGCGGTTTTGCTATGATATCATTTGTAATATCCCAAGTCAATACGACCATACGAAGACTATACTAGAGTGCTTTCAGATTAATTGGTTGACCCCATAGATTAACACTAGTCCTTCCAATGTGCTTTATCCTCACTCGCTCACTTCCCGAGATATTTTTATAAATTTTTAAAAAACTTTCTAGGAAGGTCACCCATCTTAAAAATTGTTTCATGGCCAACACACTCAATTATGGAGTTCTTAGGATAGAATCACTAAAAAGATGGTATACCATGTTGATATAAGTAGTCAGATCAATCCTTATAACACTCCTCCGAAATTGGGGTATTATATTCATCCCCACTTTAATAACATAACTTCTTCATTGCACTTCGACCACTAATTGTCTCAACATAGTTTAATCCCAAGAATTTTTTCCGCTAAGCGGTTGCCTGGGTTATTCGTTTTTAGCTCGCGGTCATAATTTTTATCTAATACCATTTTTAATATCTCGAGTCAATACCATCATGTTGAGGATACCCTGGAGTACTTTCAGATTGATTGATTACCTCACAAATTAACAGAAGTCCTTTTAGTGTACTTTATCCGCACTCACACACTTTTCAATAATTTTTTAGAAAATTTCTAAAATTCTTTGAAGGGTCATCCATCCTAAGCATTAGTCCATGACCATTATGTTTAACTATGGATTTCTTATAACGAACTTACTAAAATGATGATATACTATATTGATATAAGTAGTTAGATGAATCCTTATAATACTCCGTCCAATTTGGGGTATTACATGGACCTCTACAACATCATATCTCCATCCCTTGGTTTATTTTTTTGTTTTTCATAACTTTATTTAATCTAAATATATTCCACCACCTTACACACTCAACTACCTTTTACTTTTTCATTCAAATATGTAACAAGCTACCAGTCTCCCTCTTTTGGTTGCAGATTTTTAGTTCCTCCATCCCTTATTTATACCCCATTTTTCATGCTTTGTTTTTATTTACCCTTTCTCTTATTTTTCTTCTCTTGCTTGATCCAATTTCTCTCTTCATTTTTTTTTTCATTGTTTATAAGTGTTCTTAAGTTTTGTTAAACCTATAACCAAGACCTATACTCCTCTCTTTCTCCTTATGCTCTTGTTTTCACTTGTAAATTTATTATCTAGCATTAATTTATTTTTAAATAAGTAAATAATGTTAAATTTTTGGTTCAATTGTTATCTTTTGTCTTCTCCTTTCGTGCCTTCAGTTTTTTAAAGCATTAAAGTTCTTTTGGCAATTCTTTATCATTATTTTGTTATTTGTGCTTGGAAAGAGGTAAATAGTATGCTCCTACTAAATATGTAAAAATCACGTGATAACGTGTTTGGAATTTTCTATGTTATTTGTAAGTGTAATTTGTACTTCCTTATAATCTCATAAAAATATGCATACACCATGTGTTGTTATTAATTTTTCTACGCATGTGACTGCATTTTTATGCAAGATCATGTTAAATTTATTTATTTTAATATATGTATAATAGCATGTTAGAATAGGGTTGTTTATGATAAAATAATTATACATGATTACATTTTTACAAGCTAAATGGGCTTAATTTATTTTAGGGGTAAAAAGGTAATTTCCTCACTTTAATTTTTTTCAAATTTATAATTTTATATTAATGTGCCTATTTTAATGTTCATACCATAAATTTCATTTAATTCTAATAACAATTGGTATTATAATGAGACATTATTGAATAAGTAACATATAAGGGCATTTTGGTCATTTATGACTTATTATGCCTAAAAGTATGAATAATTGGACTAATATGACCTTAATGGATTCCTAGGTTGAAACTAGTATCAACTTTGATTTTTTTTTAGATCGTCAACCTTATGGTTGACTTCAACAATTGGAAATGAAGAAAAATTTGTTAAGTATGGAATTGGAATTTTTATGCATTATGTGATATTTTATAATCATCTTATTAAGATATTAATACTTAAAGTGGAAGATCTCAATATTTGGGAATGGTTTCTATTTAGAGTTAGTCACCCATAGACGAGGTGGGAGCCCTCGATTTAGTTTGGGGCTTTGTTGGGTGTCTCAACATTTTGACTAAGGCCCTAGTTTACTCTATAGGTAATCTATGGACCCTATAAAGGCAATACTTAAAGATTAGTTGTCTTAAAATGGGAGGATATTATGTTTCTTTCTTACACTAGTGTGACTGGAGTACTTGTATATTTCTAGGTTACAAGTTGGGAGAATACTGTGTCTCCTTTGTGATCTGGTATGACCGATGTACTTTATATTTCTCCAAGTTATTATTGTATTCTTTTGATTTTTTTTTTAAAATTGTTGAATAAGGATTTAAATAGATTGTTGTGATTTGTTGGTTTGGTAGTTATCTATGCACACTACTTTGTTTTGGTATGCAAGTTTGGTAGTTGCATCCATGTACAATTTGAATTTTGTATATTGGTGGTGATTGTCTCAATGTTTTCCTTATCATGTTATAAGTGATATGGATGTGGTTATTGTAAAAGTCCTTACTTATGGTTTTTCATTTCCTTTCGTAGGGGCATAATTGGATTAATGAAATAATCGTAATATGGTTGTATGCTTAATATGATGAACATGTGGAATATGGTATGTGTAATACCCCAAGTCGAGCGGCGTGTTATAATGATTGATATGACTACTTATATCAACATGTTATACCATTATTTTAGTGATTCCATCCTAAGAACTCTACAGTTAAGTGTGCTGAGAGCAGAGTAATTTTTATGATACGTGACCCTCTTGGGAAGTTTAAAAAAATTTCTAAAAATTTCTCTAGAAGTGTGTGAATGAGGACAAAGTATGCTAGAAGGATTCATGTTGATATGTGAGGCCAACCAATCAATCTGAAAGCACTCCATAGTAGCCATGTCTGGTCTTATCGACTTAGGGTGTTACAATATGATATGAGTTATGGTATGAATGTGACACTTAGTTATGTTATGTACTATTTGATGTCTTATGCCATGATACTTTATGTTATCTTCTATGTGCTAGCTCCATGTGATATTTGCAAGCATAGTATTGTGTGGAGGTTTACTTTGTACTATTTTACTAATGGATTCCATTATATGGTCCCATACCTATTCAATGGTCAATCTTTACCTTACAGGAGTACTTTGAAGGTAAATCTTAATAGATTTTGATAGGGGTTGAGAGTTAGAGCTATCTAGTGTCCATTTCTACATCTTTTGATCTAGATATCTCCGGGACTCTTATGTCCCCTTCTATATTTCTTTCTCTTGTCAGTTGTAATACTTTTGTTCGATCTTTTATTATTGGAAAATTTTAATACTATAATAAAATATTTATCTACTTCTTATTAATTGTTACTCTTAATTTAAGAGGATAAGTGTTTTATACTTAACACTTAGTATAAGAAAGGTAGAAGAACCAGACTTATATTAAGTGTGGTTGTAATATACTATATTTTAAATGGGTTAGCTTTTGTAATGAATTCTTTTTAAATAAATTGTCAAGTGCTAAAAATGGAAATGTTACAATAATGGTTTAAAAAAATAACTCCCAATCTCAAGTTTGGGAGGCCACAAATTTAAGTAGGTTGATGTGAGAAAATATAAAGTGACTCAAAAATGTTACCTCCTTAAAAATTTGAGGTACCTCAAGATTAGAAAAGGGAGAGAGGAGAGATAAAAGTATATTAATTGATTACATAAATCTATTAATTGGTATATATAGATTAAAAATATACTAAAAATTATATAATATAAAGTGTAAATGATTGATTATGGGATTGATAAAAGTAATTGAGTATTGTAAATTTAAAGTAGCTGATAAAGAGTAGAGAATTATATTTAAGATAAATTGATTAAAGTGAGAGAGAAAAGATAAAAACAAAGATTTAGATGATATAATTAGGTGTCTCAAATTTCAGACACCAATGTAGATCAGGAGGGGGTTGCTGGACCGCGTAGTACTAGAGGCTAGACCTAGGAGAATCATGGATTTTTAGTGGGGGGTAGGTTGCTGGACCAATCCTCTGATTTTTAGTGATATGATTTCATCAAAAGTAGTCTTATTTTTGTTAATTTAATCTGATTTTATGAATTTTGTAAAAAAGTAGAGAGAATCGGTCGGTAGGCGTCGGTGGTGGTGGTTTCATTTCCGATTCAAGGACTCTTTGTTGAGTTGAATTTAGAAGGGTATAGACTCACAAAGAGTCCAAGACTACTGGCCGACTATTCAAAGATTAAACATGAAATCTGGGTAAATCGCTATACACAAATCTAAATAAAATATAGTAGCGTAAATTAAACTCCGTAATTGAGGGGGGGGGGGGGGGGAATTGGCTCGTCCATAATCTATATGTCAGTCCCCGGCCTATCTTGTACAGGCAATAGGTTAGGGATGATATTATATTTGTTTCAACGGACGATTGTTAGTTTCTTCCACTTGGAACTTGACTACGACCGGATTTTTCGATAGTGTAGCCCTCACCTCGTACGCTACTGTATGCAGAATGCAGTAGATACTTATAAATTCTAGTAAGCTTAGGTAAGCATGTTTAACTGTATCATCGATCTTAGGATAGCTAGAAGAATGCCTGAGATGAGATAAAATTAGAATAGGGATTAATCTATCTATATTATATACATAAATAATAAAATATTGATGATAAGGTTGTAACTAAGTGAAGTTGGAATCAATCTAATTTATATATTTAAGTTTAAGAATTGAGTTTAATACTTAATTTTAAAAATTAATTTATTAAATAAATCGAGTTTGAATAAAAATAAATTCGATTAATTTATATATTAATTAATAGCAAACTTAGTTATATACGTATTGTGATACTTGTTAGGTTCATTTATAAGTATGATGTGTTATATATATATATTTTTGATAATTGATGTTTATACAAAGGTTAACAAAAATGCAAGACAAAATGAAGTCTCCTAACTTATCAGAGTCTGAACATTGTAAACCACTTCCTCCGACCTATAGAGAAATCCTCTCCTACTATTTTTAATTTAAAACCCAACTCTCATCTTTATTATAAGTATGATGTGTTATATATAAGCAAGGTTATACATAAAGCAGTATAGTATAATTGAATAGCGGAACTAATGAAAAAATGTCCGGTTTTTATATTTTAATTATTCGCCAACTAATATAACAATTTAACGATCTAAACTTAAATACCAATATTAATTAAACTCACTCGATGCATGTGTCGGTTCAAGTCGGCTCTTTTGCTATTTTTAGATAGATCATAGATGCTACAAAACTTAGTATAAGTGGCATCAGCCCTACGAGGCATCGTAATAGATGAGGGGTCAATCCTCATCGTAATAGTACAATTTCCTTCTAGGTGCACAAAATTCAAAATCTCTACATAAAGCTAGCTAGCCTGGCAAGAGTCGGTGGGACACGTAGACCTAACGAACGGAGGACAGATGCCCCGTACGTGTCGCGAAGGAGGACATCTGTTGCATAAAAAAAAAAACTTGTTGAGACATCCTAGAAGTTCTATAAATAAGTGCATGCAAATGGCAAAGGAAGCACCACAGTCTTCATCGAATATCGATCGATCGATCCCCTGCTGACTACTTTGTGTATCCGACAAACCCACAACAACAATCCTAGCGCTACATTCCCAATTAATTTAGACGAGAGATTCCCGCCGCTGATCGTTGATATACAAGCGACTGGCTATAGGCTTCGCTCCCTTGTTTAAGAAAGCAAGAGCTTGAAAAAATGGCATCACAGAGGCAGAGCTACAAGGCCGGTGAGACAAAAGGCCAGGCTGAGGTACGTACGTGTGTATAAACATATCTATATTTGTACGTAATTAGCTAACAATGCAGTAATTGATGATCATATTAATTATTGGGTGTTTATATATATGCAGGAGAAGACGGAGCAGAAGATGGGGAAGGCATCAGGAACAGCTCAAGCAGCCAAAGACAAGGCCTCGCAGACAGCTCAAGCAGCCAAAGACATGGCCGCACAGACAGCTCAAACAGCCAAAGACAAGGCCGCACAGACGGCCCAAGCAGCCAAAGACAAGGCTGCTGAAAGCAAAGACCAAACGGGAGGCGGGTTTCTATCCGACAAGTCTCAGGCTACAAAGGATAAGGCCAATGAAACAGCTCAGGCCACAAAGGACAAAGCTTCAGAGATGAGTGAATCGGCTAAGGATATGGATGCTGCTGGCAAAGATAAGACGGGGAACATACTCGGTAGAACTGGGGAACAAGTTAAGAATTTGGCTGCCGGTGCCGCTGATGCCGTTAAACATACTTTTGGTATGTCTGATGCTGATGAGGACGATGATCATAAGAAGGATCAGGCTACTACTATCCGTACTAAGGACACTACTACTAATAGGACTAAAGGATATTAAGGATCCAATATTTATATTGTCCTCGATCGATTCGATCCATGTTTGTTTGATACTACTTGTATTTCCGGTTGCTGAGCTACATATATGTAGTGCGCTTGTATCATATAGCTAGCTCGATCGTGTGTTGTATCTTCCCTTGATTTTTTAGTTGGGGGAAATAAAGTTATATGGGTTTAGAATACGTCTGTCTTGGTTTGAAAATCTATGGGAAAAAATAATAATATATAATTATCCTACTCTTTCTTCTTCCTCTTGTCCTCCTCTTTCCCTTCCTCTTCAAATCGCCGTCGTATTCGTCGGGGTTCGATTCCATATTCCTCTTGAGTTATTTTTACTAGAAAACAGTGATTAATGTTGCCGAAATTATGACGGTGCGTCGTACAGTGGTGCTGCCAGGTACTTAACATTCGTCTCAAAGCTGATCGATTATTATATCAGATTATATTTACTATTTACGCTTAAATGAGTATAAATCTTTGAAGTAATAATTGTTATTCTCTGCGTTGATGAATATTGAACCAATTGTATTGTAGATAGTCTACTTTTATTTATCAAATACTAAAATAGCTATTTCAGTTAAATAATACTAAAAATAGTGTAACGACCTTTGGTTATTCTAAAATACGTGGTAAAATGTGTTTCATGAAAATGTTGTCCACCCTATTTTAAAATATCAAGCTTTCGTTTTAGGTAATAACACTTAATAATCAGGCATGTTTTATTAAAATGTGTGTTGGATGTATCTACCATTTGTATAAAGGATAGCCAACTAGCTATTAAGAATATAGAGTCAGGTGTGTGTCATTGCTTATATCCGAGAGCTAGCCTCTTATTCAATTTTTAAGCTATTTAGTTATAAGTAGTTAGGCTGCTGGTTGTGTATAAATAAGGCATGTATGAATTACTTAAACTCATTCGACAGAAATGAAAACTCTGTAATGGTGATTTCGACATTCACAAAAGTATTCTCTCGGTTTGTTCTCATAGTTTCAATTATCTAGATTTTCTTCAATTTTTCTCTATTAATCTTTGATTTAAGATTCAATCTTTCTCCTTCAAGAATCATAATCATCATTTGCTAAACACATATAAATCATTAGTGTAAATTCTCTATTAGAAAGTCATTGCAAGATTATACATTGAAGTGCAAAGACAGAGCAAAGTTTGTTGGCTGTAAACTCAAAAGTTTAACAATTGGTATTAGAGCACACAGGTACTGATCATGCATGGCTTCCACTCAATTTGATGTGGAGAAATTTATTGGGAAAAATAATTTTGGGTTATGCAGAGTAAAGATGAAGACATTGTTGGTACAATAGGGCCTACAAGGAGCATTGCTAGAGAAACCAGAAAAATCTAAGGAAAAGGGATTTGAAGCAGAAAATAAAGATGCAGTAACAGTGGAGGAGAAGGTACATGTTGTGATAATCCTGTGTCTAGGTGATGAAGTACTGAGAGAGGTTTTCAAAGGAACCACTATTGTTGGCATTTGGAAAAGATTGGAAGGACTATACATAACAAGTCTCTTCTAAAAAGGGTATTATTAAAATAGAGGATTTACTCATTTAGGATGGATCTTAGTAGAAGCTTAGAATACCGTGTTGATAGCTTAAATAAGATGGTGTTGGATTTGGAAAATATTGAAGTAAGAGTAAGTGAAGAAGATCCGACAATAATGCTACTCAATTCTCAGCCATTAGAAAAGTATGAAAACTTTATCGACACCATGATGTATAGATATGAAGATCTAAATCTTGAAAATGTTATTACCTCTCTGGTTTTGAAGGAGTTAAAATAGCAACAATCTTATAAATAAGATGCAATTACTGAATCTTTGAATGTCAAAGGAAAAATTGAGAAGAAAAATTGAAAGAAGACCAAAGGAAATCATTCTCAGTCAAAGTCAAAAACAAGGGGATCAAGAAAGTGCTTTCACTGTCATAAAATGGGGCATTTTAAGAGGGACTGTCCAGAGAGAAATTGTAAACCTTATCAAAGTAAGAAAGCATAGCCAAAGTTTCAGGATAAAAGGAGATGCAAATGTAGATTTAGATGGTTATGATAGTGCTGATGTGCTTATGGTATCTACTATTGCAATTAGTGAATCGTGGTTGCTTGACTCAAGGTGGTCATTCCATATGTGCCATGATAAGTCAAGATTCAATAACTATGAAAAGGTGCAAGGAGGGCATGTGCTTATGGAAAATAATAAGGCATGTTCAGTAGTTGGTCTTGGGTAAATCTACATCAAATCAAGCACATGAATGAGTTTTGTTTTAAATAATGTTAGATATGTGCCGGAAGTGAAAAGGAATATCATATCTTTAAGAATATTTGATAAGGTGGAACACGGTTCTTTGAAGGTTATACAATATTCTATGGTATCTAAAAGGGAAGTTAGAAAATGGCTTGTATCTAGCACAGAACTGTGAATATGAGGTTATGGCAGTGTCAAGATTAAATAAAGAAGGGTTACAAAGTACCTTTATGCTGTGGCACTACAGATTAGGTCATGTAAGTGACAAAGGATTGAAAATACTAAACAAGAAAGGTGTGCTAGGCAAAGGGAAGCTCTAGGATCTAGGCTTTTGTGAACATTACAATCTAGGGAAGCCTCACATGTTGAAATTTAGCACAAGTGTAGGAAAAACAAAGGCTACACTGGATTATGTGCATGCAAATTCATAGGGGCCATCAAGGACCTCTTCAAGAGGTGGAGCTAAGTATTTCCTTATAGTCATTGATGATTATTTGAGGTATATCTAGATTTACTTTCTTAAGCACAATAATGAAGCCTTTGAGTTCTTTGTTGATTGGAAGGTTATGGTTGAAAATCAGTGTGATAAGAAAATAAATAAGTTAAGAACATATAATGGATTATAATTTTACAATGAGGAGTTTGATAACTTTTGTAAAGGAAATGGAAACATTTCTAGAACCCCACAGCAAAATGGATTAGTGGAAATAATGAATAGTATTATTCTGAAGAGGGTGAGAAGCATGTTATTTCTATTGGGTTTACCTAAACCTTACTATGTAGAGGCTACTAGGATAGCTTATTACTTTATTAATAGATGTCCATCCTCATTAATAGATTTTGAAACTCTTGGAGAAAGGTGGTTTAGGAAAATTGGAGGTTATGAAAATTGGAAGGTCTTTGGTTGCATCTTTTATGCTCATGTTAAAGAAGTAAAGCTGGATCCAA
>JBDNDU010000289.1:0-22582 GCA_039764185.1 Tamarix austromongolica | reverse complement strand
GTTTAAATGTAACATGTATTCTTGTAACCCCCATTAGTGGATCCTACTCTTGTAAATATTTATTTACGCTACTCTGATTTTTAATATGGTTTGACATTTTAGCAAATTATATCTCATTCTTTTAGCCTTAGCACTTGGTACTGGAATGGTAGGAGTGAACTGGTTTGGTATTAAGCGTAGTGGTAATATCTCCAAAATTCACAATTTGTTATTTTACTTTCGCTAAATCTTTTAATAAAATGAAAAATTTCATTAGTGAATTTTGGGGGTGTTATAGTAGACTACCGACTTTCTTCCTCTTTTATCTTGTAGGTCAATGATTGTAGTCTCCGCCTATGTGTTGTCTGCAAGTTGAGGTGGTGGTAGAGAAGGCTATGTGTTGTGGCATAGAGTTGAGTCATGAAAAGGTGTATGCTTAGAGGTGGAAAGTGGTAGCAAGGTTAGCTACAAAGTGGCTTGTATTTTAGCTACAAAGTAGGGTGGATGGGAGGAAAGCTTGCATAGCTTTACTTAACTCCTTTTGTATGTGAAATTTGAAGAGTGTTGTGGTTGCATTAGTTGTTTATATTTGATCTACAAAAGGAAAGGGGTTGGGTAGGCAAGTTGCATGACTTGTATAGCTTCCTTGGATGAGAAAAAAATGGGAAGATAATTTAGTAGAATTTCTCCCAACTTAGAATAATTTTGGGTCTTCTAGTTTGGGGAGAAGAGTGATTAATGCTAGATTTTATGAAGGCGTAGCAACCTCATTTTTTGTACTTAAAATTTGTATTTTGTAGAAACGTTAATTACCAAAGATAATGGGTGTTACTGCCACACTTAGCATTAGTCTGGTTCTCTCACATTTCTTATGCCAAGTATTAAGGCTAAAACCAACTAAACCAAAAACAAATTAGTGGAAATAAGAGAGATTACATAAATAAAGGTTACGGATAAATATTTTTCATACAATAACAATAATCAACATATAGCTAGGGACATAAGAGTTTAAAGAAAAACCTATGCAACAAAAATTAGTATTCCTAGGTACAATACCGGTTTGTCCTAACTCTTATACCCGTATGCCCATTTTGAGAATGAAACCTCTTTCCAAAGGCTCCACTTATCCTAGACACTCTTATAAGATTCATGCCACTTCATGACCTTCATATAGTCATCTGCAAATGTAGTATTAGTACGACTTCCTTGTACTAAGTAAATCGTAATACCTCACAAGAGGTAGCATACCCACGTTGCACATAATCACGCAATGACCAAAAACATGCTCAAACATAAGCACATGTCATAACAATATATAATAGATCATGGATTAATACATATGTATAAATATATGCCATTAGAGTCTCATGCTCAATAATCAACCATACTCAACCAAGTCATGTCATTTCAAGGTACACAATAACCATATCAAAATCCATGGGTGAAGCCAACTAATTAAATCAATTCCAATTAACATAGTAGGACACTAAAGCAACTATCAAACCATTAATCTAATATATACCAAAAACGGAGGTAGGGCACTGAAGCAACTACTGAACCATCAATCCAATATATACCAAAAACCGAGGTAGGGCACTAAGGCAACTACCAAACCCAATAATACTTACCAAGGCCATCAACAAGTATTCCTTTATTATTTATATTACTCAAGGGGATATAATCAACCCAGAGATACTAAGGTACACTTGGTTATAATGGTGCATGAAGGCAACACAATACCCATACTCTAGAACCTAGGGACACAGCGATACGCCTGGTCATACAAGCACATATAGGTAACATAGTATCCTCCAACCTCAATCACCTAATCTTTAAGTATCAATACCCTGTATAGGCCCCGTAGGTTACCTATAGAGTACATAAGGGCCTTGATAGGACATAGAGGAACACTAGCAAACCAAATCAAATGAGGGTTAACACCTCATCTCTAGGGTAGCTAACCATAGAGAGCAACCTTCTCAAACTCGAGATCTTCCACTTTAAGTATTAGTATTTTATGAGGTGATCATAAACATTTCATACCGTATAATCATTTCCATTTCCATACTTAACCATTTTACATTATTTTCAATTATTCGGATAAACCCTAAGGTCATCGGTCTAGGTTAAAGTCAAAGTCAACACTAAGGTCAGCCTATACAAATTCTAAGGCCATCTTATGTCCAATTATTCACATTAGGTGCATTAGGTCAAAAATGACCAAAATGCCCTTGAAACCATAATTTCATCATTTTTATCCAATTCCGTACTAAACATTATTATTATAAGCAATTTTTTCATGAAAAGGATAAAAGATAATTATTCACAATATTTTAGCACGTAGGTGACTTTTACGATTTAGCAATTGACTATATTTTTCACTTTTCATGCATTTATTAAGTTATGTCCTCAAAACCCTAATCATGCATTCTTTACGTGTCATATATTCCATGTAGCATGTACGTATATATTTTAAACATAATATGATATTTAATAGGGTAATTTTCATCATAGTACATGCAGGAAAAATCTCTAACTCTAGAACATACGAATAGTAATAATTGTATTCTAACACTAATCATGCGAATATGTTTTTATGCTATTTATATCAACCCTAAATACCATACAATGGTAATCAGGAAGTACTTAACATGACATTTAAATCATCACTTGACAAGCATACAACCCTAATAAAACCTTAAGCATGCATATGTAAAGCATACAACATGTTAATCATGTATATACTCCACTTTTGATAATCATAGTTATCATTTATATAACATGTTATCATTTTATTATGCATGTCATAATACTTGAAGAATATAGAAACCTAGCATGATTATAGGTCTAAATAATCTTAGCATGCTCACACATAAATTCTAGCGCCTTATGAGTGATTAGATTTACCTAAATCCAAGTTTACACAAAAAGCACCAAAAACCATCTTCTCTAAGATCTTCAAATATTACCTAATAAATTAATATCCAATAATACATATTATTATTTAATATAACATAAAATTAACTCAAAATTAATTAAACTAACTCAAGAATAACTAAACAGCTAAAATAAGGCAGTAAGAAACTAACCAAACCTCACAAAATAAGGAAGGAGTAATCGGTGGAAGTTGCTGAGAAGGAGAGGAGGGCAACGGTAGTGTTGTGTGTTGTAAGGGGGTAGGAACGGTGGGAAATGCTACATCAAGGGTAGGGGCTGCAACAAAGGAAGGCATATCAAGGGGCGAGGATCGGCAAGTTTGGTCGAAGCTAAGGAAAATGGATCAACAAAATGACCAAAAAGGTGGTGGGGGTCATGGTGATTTTATGTACAGATTGGGGGGGTTGTTTTGGCTAATTTTGCTGCAGCTTGGGGGTGGGGAATAGTAGCTCTTGCTACAGCAAAGGGGAGGGCTACAACAAGGAGAGGAGGTTTGGTGGGAGTTTTAGAAGGGGTAAAAATGGTGGAAAACAAGAACGACAAATGTTTTTTTTTCTTGCATGAAGGAGCTCGGGGGAAGGAGGGAGTGTGTGGGCTGTTTGGGAGGGTTAACACACGACATAAAATAGATAAAATGGAGAGGTTAAGAAGATCATAGCATGTAAGGAAAGGAGGAGTAAAACAAGGAAAGAAAAATTAGGGGGAGGGAATTGATACTTTGAAAAAAACCCTAGGGGCTCTCTCCTCTCTCCTCCTCCATGGCTCGCACGAGGAGTGCTTTGGTTGCAGCCAAGAAGAAGAAGATGGCTTCAGGGAGTTCTAGTGCAGTGATTGAAAGGATTGAATAGGTTAGGGATGGTCAAGTTTCACTCGATGATTCGGATAAGTCATTATCGCATGATGACTCTTCATGCATGGTCCATGCAGAGAGTAACGTTGATCAGGGAGATTTTCATAGGGTTAATAATCCTGAATCCATGGATATTACTGATTCTGGTGTCCCTACTGATAATAAGGGACTTGACTCTTATGGTATGGATACTCGTGTGCAGATGACTCTTGAGAAGGTGCAACCTCGACCCTTGGTTTCTTCGTGGAAGGACTTGGTGGCAGGTAATCATTATCCTTTGCAAGGTGCTTCTCTGACTTACGTCCCCCCTGATAGGGTTGGGGATAAGTTCAAGTTACCTTACAGAAAGATATGGTGGAGAAGAACTGTCATGACTGGCAATGGGCAGTTGTTGGCTACGTTATTGGGTTTTGACCAACCATGTCTCAATTGGTTGGATATGTGAAGAGAAACTAGTCAGGGGTTCGAGAACGAAGGTGTTGCTACATGACCAAGGGTTTGTTGTTTTCAAATTTGATTCTCAAGAGGATAGAGATTGGGTGTTATCCAAACCTTATTGGTCTTTCTTCAATCGGTTGTTTATCCTTAAGGCATGGCATCGAAGATTTCTATTCTCTAAGGAAAAGTTTCAATTTATGCCTTTATGGGTGAAGCTTGTTAACCTGCCTTTAGATTATTGGGATGTTAATTCCTTAAGTAGAATTGGTAGTGCTATTGGCAGGCCTCTTCATTTGGATGGGATAACTTCTACTGGAGAAAGAATCTCTTATGCCCGCATGTTAGTTGAAGTGGATGTGTCTAAGAAACTGGTTGATTATGTGGATTTAGTTGACCCTGATGGAGATGTCCTGATTTAGAGAATTATATATGAATGGAGGCCTAGTTTCTATAATGATTGTCATGAGGCTGGTCATTCTACTGATAAATATAAGAAGGGATCAAGGATGTAGAGTGATGATCATGCTGTTCAGTCTGTCCCTAGTGTTGCATGACAGTCAAAAGGGGAGAAAGGAGGCTCATTCTTATGTAAAGTTCCCTTGAGGCAATCAGGTTCTCAGAATTCAAGCCAAAAGATAGATAAGGAGATAAGACAGGTTGATCCCAATGTCCCTGGACCTAGCTCAAGTTTTGTTCCTCCTGTCAGTGATTCACATTCTGGTAAGGACAAGGTTGTTGCTCTTGAAGAAGGGCAGTCTCATTTTTCCAAGAGTATCAAGTCCTCAAACACTGATTTCTCTGGGAATAGGTATGCTTGCTTATGTTCCTCTGATGATATCCCTAAGGAGCATGAAGATCCTTTAGTCTCTCAAGATTTTGACCCTGATATTCCTTTGGCTCCTCATCCTGTTTCCCATGATAGGAGCCTAGAATGTTAGAGGGCTTAATAAACCCTATAAATAGAAGGAGTTTAAGCACTGGCTCTTAGTGCATAAAGTGTCCTTGTTTGGACTTTTGGAAACTAGAGTGAAAAGTATGAATGCTAATGGTATTAGTGATAAACTGGGAACTCACTGGAGCAGATTAGACAATTATAGCTCTCATCCAAATGGGAGAATTTGGTGTCTCTGGGATAGTAGGGTTTGGGATGTCCAGCTCATCTTTTGTAATGAGCAATTTCTACATATTTAAGTTTCTGCTGTTCAGTTTAGTTTACATTTCTATGCTTCTTTTGTGTATGGTTTCAATACAGGTGGTGAAAGGAAAGCTCTCTGGCAGGCATTACATGATTATCAGGTGGTTAATGATCCTTGGATTGTTTTGGGTGATTTCAATGTGGTATTCCAATCTGCTGAGAAGTTTCAAGGAAATGCCATTAATTGTCCTGGTGTAGCTAAAGCAGTTGATTGTTGCAACTCTGTCTTATTACATGACCTTGTTTATTCAAGCCTCAAATTCACTTGGTCTAATAGAAGTTTGGGAGATAATTTAATTATGGTCAAGTTGGATAGAGTTCTGGTTAATATTCCCTAGTTATCCAAGTTTCCTCTGTCTTATGCGCAATTTAAAGAGACTCTTTTTTCTGACCACAGTCCCTCGTTGGTTAATTTGGATGTTTCTTTTCCTCAGTTTAAAAGTTCTTTTAAGTTCTATGACATGTGGACCTTGCATCCTCATTTCATTCCTCTGGTAGCTGAATGTTGGAAGAGTATGTCTTACACAAATATTTTTAAGATGTTCCAAATTACTATACTGACTATTAAGTCCAAGTTGAATGTCTTTAATAGAAATAACTTTGGAGATCTTTCTTCTAGAGTTCAAAAGGCTAGAGAGAAGCTGAAGAAGAGTCAATAGGCCTTATCTTTGAATCCTGCTTGTCTTTCTCTACAACAGGAAGAGAAATGTAATTTAAAATCTTATGAATTCCTAGCTTCTTGTGAGGAATTTTTTCTCAAGCAGAAGTTTGGGATTAAATGGCTATAGTTAGGTGATTCAAACTCTCACTATTTTTTCTCTGTTATGAAGGCAAGACAGCAGCATAATTTCATTAGAAAGATTCAGCTTGACACAGGACAGGTTTGTTGTGATAGTGATGCTATTGCACAAGCTTTTGTGTCTTTCTACAAAGAGTTACTAGGTCAGAGAGGTGCTGCTACAAGTTTGGTTTCAGAGGATGTGTTGAAATTGGGTCCTTTTCTGTCTGTTCAAAACCAACATGATTTGTTAAGTCCTATTACTATGCAGGAGGTTAAAGATGCTCTATGGTCTATGGGATCTCAAAGCACCTGGACCTGATGGATTTACTGTTGGATTTTTTAAGGCTGCATGGAATGTGGTAGGAGAGGATTTGCAGCTGGTGATAAGAAGGTGTTTTCAAACAGCTTCTGTGCCATCTTTTATGGGTCTGTCTAAGTTGGTCCTCATCCCCCAATATGTGAATGCTATTAAGCTAGCTGACTTTCGACCTATTGCTTGTTGCAATGTGGTCTATAAGGTTTTGGCCAAGGTTTTAGCAGGGAGGTTACAATGTGTTTTACCTTCCATTATTCATCATTCACAATCAAGGTTTGTCAAGGGAAGAAGAATTGGGGATAATGTTCTGCTGGCTCATGAATTGTTACATATGTATAATAGGAAGAACATTTCACCAAGATGTATGCTGAAGATAGACATGAGGAAAGCATATGATTCTGTAGATTGGCATTTCTTAGAAAAGGTATTGTTAGGCCTTCATTTTCCTCTGCATTTTGTTAAGATTATTATGGCTTGTGTTTCTTTTGCTTCTTATTCCTTGTCTATCAATAATATATTGCAGTCCCCTTTTAAAGGAATGAAAGGTCTTAGACAGGGACACCCCTTGTCTTCTTTTCTGTTTGTTATTGTTATGGAGTATCTTAATAGGGTTTTCCAATCCCTATGGAGTAGGTATAAGTTTCAGGGGCATCCTAAGTGTAAGAAGTTGAAAATCATTAATTTGAGCTTTGCTGATGATCTGTTGGTTTTCTGCAAAGCTGATATTAGTTTAGTGAAAGCCATCAAGGAGGTGTTGGATAATTTCTCATCTTACTCAGGCCTCCATATTAGTCCTGCTAAGAGTGTGGTTTTTCTGGGTGGAGCTCCTCAGAGTTTAAAGCAGGATATCAAATCTGTTCTTCCTTTTCAAGATGAGTCATTTCCTTCCAAATATTTGGGTGTCCCTCTTGATGCTTCCAGGCTTAAAGCTGCAGACATGTTGGAATTGGTTCATAAAATTTCTGGTCGAATGCAACATTGGGCTAATAGGCTTCTATCCTATGCTGGAAGGTTACAACTCTTATAATCTGTAATATCTGGTATTACTAATTATTGGAGTCAAATTTTCATTCTGCCCAAGAAGATTATTCATAAAGTGGTGGCCCTGTGCAGAGCTTTCCTCTAGTCTGGCAAGGTTTCTTCTACTAAACAAGCCCTAGTGGCATGGAGAGTGGTTTATTTACTAAAGAAAGAAGGGGGTTTGGGCTTATTAGAGTTGTCTTCATGGAATATTGCAGCTATAGGAAAGTTGTTGTGGCATTTATGTCAGGATAAGGATGCTCTTTGGATAAAATGGGTGCATGCTTATTATATTAAAAGACATGATTTATTCTCCTACAGCCTACCTTGCACAACTTCAGGGTTAATGCAGAATTTTTTTTTCTTTCAGAAATGTCCTCCTTCCTGTTATCCAGCAATGGCAGAGTGACAAAGTGTATTCCATTGCTGAGGTTTATGATTCTATCAGATTTTCTACACCTAAGGTGGCCTGGAGAAGATTTGTATGGTCCAGTTTTGTAGCTCCCAAACATAAATTTATTCTGCATCTTTTATGTCAGTCTGCTGAATTGAAGAAAGTATGGTTTGCTATAGGCAAGACTGGTGGTTTCAGAATCAGGTATGGTTCCATTGATAGGGTCTTTACCTCCTTGGCAAGAAGTAGACATAGAAAGGATGGAGTTTCCCAGTTTTATTCAAGTTTTTATGTTGTGGCTCTTTATGAGATTTGGAAAGTTAGGAATAATTGTATTTTCTCTAATAGAAATTGGGACTTGAGAGGGGTAGCTTATAAGATTACCTTGACTATGTCATCCCTTTACCTTCATTCTAGTAGAAAGGAAAAGTTTGTTAGTTTGATAGGAAGGATAGACCACTTCTACAATTTCATTTGTACCTTATGATTTTGATATAATATTCCAGTTCTTTCAAAAAAAAGTTATACTTTGAGAAAAAGGGGGGGGGGAGGGAATTGTGCATGGCAGAAGAATGGCGTAAGGGATGATTGTACTGGAGAGAAAGGATAAGGTGAATTTAGTATGGGGTAGGGGTAAATAATTTAGGTAAAGATTTAGGGTAAAATACTTGGCTAAAAATTAACCGGTTACCAAAATAGATTTATTTGATGGAACGGATACCCATTACGATCCAAACCTAGGTTTAAATTTTAACACACACCCTCTAGTGTATTTTAGTCTAATTAAATTTTATAAGTAATAAGTTGTAATAATATTACACATATTAAGAATATATTTAATATCAAATATCCTTAAATATTTATTACAATTAATACACACAATTTTCGGTTATAATTGTTAGCGTTTTATGAAAATGGGGTATTACATAAGGTGATACTCCTGTATTAGTTAAATGTTAATTAAAGGTGATCAGTCTATTAATTAGACACAATTTAGAACAATAACATAAAACACATAGAGTAATCTATTAACCAATCAATCAATTAATCTATTAATATACAGAATAGAGTTTCACTATATTCTTGGTAAAATAAAATTATAACATGCTATTAATTAAAATAAAAATAATTAAATTAAATACAGAATATAAACTATACATAAATTATTGAACTTGAGAATATTAAAATATAAAATTACATCATTTTAGATTTAAAATTACAACCGAAAAATAATACCTTACTCAGATGGCTAGCAGGATTGAGTATTTTTTTCTTTAGCATTATAGCTCTCTTTTTTCATCTTCGGCCTTTATGACCCCCCTTTTTTTCCCTACCCATCTTGGCTTTCTCTTCCTATACCATCTCTCTCTCTTTTCATTTCTTTTTGTTCTCCTTGGGCTTCATGCCATTTTCTCTCTACTCCCCTTATCTCCCTCTGTTTGCTACACCCTCTTTTCTTTTTCCTTTTATTTTTTGATTCTCGACCTTTTGGCCCTATCGCCCCATTTTGTTCTCTCTGTCTTACATACACACACGTGCCTTACTTCCATTTTTTTTTTCTGCCAACGTCCCTTTTTTCTTGTTTCCCCCTTTTTTCACGTGACCCTATCTACACGTCAAGCCTTTAGGCATTTTGTATTTTCATTTGATGGTACACTTGTGCTATCTCTCTCTCTCTCTTCTATTCTCAATTTTTCATATTCCTTTTTTTTCTTAATTTATTATTCCATACATCGATTAATACCTACATAATAAACATAATGAAACCAAAATTTAACTTTAAGTTAACTAAATATATGAGATTATTATAAATTAAGTAAGTAATTAAAAATAATATAAATATCCTTATATATTATTTTCATAAATAATAAAAATCTTAAAGTAAAAGAATATAATATAGTTAAAACTATACGTTCACTAGTGATGGAGGCGGTGGTGAGAAGAACGAGGAGGAAGAGGTGGTTATGGAGGATAAGGTGGTGGAGATGTGATGGAAGTTTTGGCGGTGATAAGGTTGTTGTGGTGATGGTGGTTGTGGTAGAAAAGTAGGATGAGGTGATGAAGTTGTGGTAGTAGCATATATTTATTTAATTTTTTAATATTTATTTACCTCAATTTAAATAATTTTTTTTTAAAATATTCACTTCTAATATTATTAAAATAATGTCTTAAAATATTTAGTTTAATTTATTTTAAAAATTTTAATTAAATTAATTATAATATTTATTTTACTCTGATTAATCGGAAACCAAACGAAACATAAAATAATACAAACTGCGGAATAATGAGCGGGCCTTGAAAATGTGGCCCGAGTAAGGAAAATCTCGCATATCGCATATTTTCCGGCGTCAATAGTGTACATCTTTTGAAATCAAAGAGGCATCGGCAGTCGTAAAGGGCCTAAAGGCAGGGCACTGCTGCAGCTCGATATACACTCGCAGGAACGGAAATGTCGCTAGTAGACTACGCGTCCTCTTCGGATGAGGAAGGCACAGAAATCTGTGAAGCATATGAAGGGATGAATCATCAAACCGAAGAGTCGATATATGACTTTGGGAATCCTTCTCGTCCTCAAGCTTGTTTGATCCCTCATAACCAGTAATAATTTTTCGCCGGTTACTATTATTTTATTTATTTATTTCGTTTCATATCGTTTCCTGCTGCACTAGTTGTATATAATTGACAATTGGACAAAGTTCTCCTGATTCCCCATTCAAATGCAAATTTCTATTTCCTTATTTTGCTGGTTTGAGCCCAATGGGGATGCTGACGATTTAATTGTATTCACCTATGCTGAATGCCTTAATTAGTTTACAAAGAAAGCTTTGACAAATAATATAAAATTAGAGCATCTTGGTTATTTAGCTAATTGATTGTGTGAGTGTGATGCATGTTAAGTAGGAGGGGGCGCATCAACAGGTGAATAAGTTTATGTATTTGTAGGAGCATCATGACTATCAATGATTGGGATTTTACCACTGAACATTGACGATGATCTTGTGGTTCTAAATGATAATTTTCACCTCTGTTACGATGAAGTTCGTGATATTGAAACCATAAATTTTGAAATGAAAACCTGGAACATTGCAAAGAGCGTAGTGTTGAGATTAGTAAAATTGAAGGTGATAAATTACAGCGACACATCTATGACAAATCTTGGATGTGACCATGTCAACTAGGTTTTGTCACTCAATTTGAGCAATATAAATTCATACTTGCTGATATATTTGGCTTGGACCCACGCCTGTCAAGTTCATGATTATCCTGCCATTTATATCCAGCCTATCAAGGCTGACTCTGGTGAAGTACTTTGTGCAACTTGTTCACCATCTATGCTCTTGAAAATCTTCAAGACTTGACAAGCTGTCTTCTTTAACTGCAGGAGTTTGATGCTGGCTAAGGTGTTTCAACGATATTACTTTTTATTTTTCCTATAATTTTTTTTGGTAACTAATAAATTTTATTAATATCAAAATGTGCTTGTATACACAGATAAACCAAAACAGCTATGGGAATCTATCTATCTCCTGTTAGTAATTCCTATATCTCCCTTCATATGGCCCTTTTTGTAGTCTAATGAAAAGCTGTGCAATCACTCTATGAATTACACTCTTAGGATTTTCTGTTTTTGCTGAAAGGTGGTAAGGCTCCTGTTTGTTATAGGCAAGACAATAAGCCTACAGCTAGGCTTCTTAATATCCCAGAGTATCCTCATCTTCTCCTTGTCTTCTGTATCAATCATTCCTGCATTTGTTCAATCATTCCTGCATTTGTTATAGGCAAGACAATAAGCCAACTGTTTCAATATCTGATCCTGTTTAAAGTCACGTGACAGGTTTGTTTAGCCACTGGACATCTCACAAATAGGTGAGTTAACTCCTCAACTTCAATATTGCGCACTCCACAACTGTCATCTGATACAATCTGCCATCTTTCTAGCTTGTGTTGACTGTAGAATGCAAAGCATCCACATAAATAGCTTATGTTTTGACATATCTTGATGCTGCCTGGTCAAATTACACCATGGTTTCTCTGAATCTTTTGGTCGAATGTGCTGGCGCATGGCTTCAATGCTGTACTGGCCCCTTGCTTTTCACTGGACTTATGTTGAATATGGTGCAACAAGCTGTTTCATAAACTCATTACCTTCCTAAAAAATCAGGAGTGATGAGCTTTGCAGAGGAATGTTGCCACCGAACTTTGCTTAATATATATTTCATCGATCCATTTAATCCAGGGTCTTTCCTTCCAGACCATAAGCTACCACAAAAATCTGCCAATCTTTGCTTTGTTCCAGCTTTTCATGTGTTTAATGCCCACTCCCCCTTATTCTTTTGGTAAACAAACAGTTTTCCAGACTGTAGGAGCTTTCTTGTTGACTGTGCCACACCAGAAAAATCTCCTACATAAGCTCTTGATCCTAGCAATCAGAGTCTTTGGTAAAGGGTAAAGCTAAACAATTTACACCAAATAACACTGAACTTATGAGTTACAGTCTGCCTGCACAACTCAGGTACCTTGCTGTCCAGTTGTTCATCTTTCTGAGTAGCTTGTCTAACAGTACTCCATATTTTTGTATTCTCAGTATTCCTGTCTCCAAAGTAACACCTAGGTACCTGAATGGGAATTCTCCTTCTAGGCACCTCAATCTTCCCAATATCTGACTTTCTTCCTGCTTGTGTTACCCCACAAAAATAATCTCTACTTTTACTTGAATTTGTTTTTCCCTGTAATTATGTGAAAGATTATCATGTATTAGGGTTTTTTTTTTATTGCAGAATCTTTGGGGTATTATATATTTATTATCTTTAGTTTTTTAGAACTCTTATTTTCTTAGTTGTCTTCTAACTTGTGTGCCCATATTTATATATAAAAGCAAACTAGTATGGATCCTAAAATCAAGAGAAGGTGCATCACAATCATAGTTTAAAATTTTGTGAAATCTAAACTGAAGCAGCAAACTAAAATATCTCAGAAAACAGATTCCGAGGAAGACAAAGATGGACAAGATATACATAGTTGTTCAAGGCTTTCAAATGTCAGTATATTCCATTATTAAATGTTCTTCCTTGGGATTTCTCAAATTCTCTTCTATTTGTGGGGTTTGACCTACATTTTTGTGTTTAAAAAGTCTCATTTACTTCTTGAACCTCACTTTGAGAGACTATATAACCTCTGTAAGTAATACAAGGGGTGCGTTTACAGTTGAATCCTTACTATGATAGATATAATGACAAATAACTAGTGAGGAGGAATTAGAACAAGAATTAGAATATTGTAATAATTTATAAAAGCTCTAGGGGGGGATAAAATTGAGCACGAGTATGAATATTGGTTAGCAATTGTATGAATATGTAGTATCAAGATATCACTGTGTCGGTCAGCATTTACATATGATCTCGAATCTTAATATGTGGTATAGCTTGTGCAAGGAATGTTGGATTAGCTTTTGGAAATCAGGCCCTTCCTTTGACAAGAGAAAGGTGAAGACTTTTTCCATTGCAAATAAATCTGGTTAAGTGGTCTGTTTTTAATCTAGAATATACCTTAATAGTCTTGTTTGTGGACCGATCAGTTTATGATTCGTTTTCCTAGTTTTCAATTGTACCCATAAAACCCACTCAAATATTAGCTTATCCCAAAATGGTTATCTTTTTTGCCTACAGGCCTTTTTGTTTTCTATTGAAGTATAATATAAAGTTATGGATTGGGCCAAATCCATCAATTTGAGCTTTCATATAATTTGGTTCCCTGACATGGTATAACAACAAGTATAACAAGGTGGTCTAGCGTTCAAGTTCCAACTCCCTCAATACTCGTAAAATTTTTGGAACACTAGTCCAAAGGGTTATACATGTGAGAGGTAGTCGTGGAGTATTATAAAATCTTTTTCAATGTAAACATTTTGCATACTTTAAGAAAGGCCAGTTTTCAATTTTCATTAAGAAATCATGGAAATGGAAATTCTATATTGACCGGAGGCATGAGATATGATATTGAATATAGTCAACTCATGATAGTACATGTGTATCTCCCTTATGACTAACCAATATACTGCCTATGAGCTTTGGTCTAAGACTTGATTACCATGCTTTTGCTTATCTCAACACAGTGTACAGGCATTCTCTATTTGAATTGTTCATGTACACTTAGCAGATAAGTTGGACTAATCATGAAAAAACTGTGATGATATGCCTGGTAGGTCAACTATATGACACCCTTTCGTATTATAGGAGCATTTATTTAGTATCAGTGTAGTTATAAAATGTTTAGAGGTGTTCTTGTGATTCAACACTTTCTCCTGATACATTCTCTTTTGTTGATCTCACCAAGGTTAAATAAGCTGCAAATATTGTGCTATTAATCCTGTTTCTGGGTCAAATGTTCAGTTGCTTGGTATTCAAATTGCAAGGTCCTTTTTTCCTTTTACTCTGAAGTAACAGCTTTAGCATAATCCAGGCATGCTTCACTTCCATTTTGTTTGTTACTGGCAAGTAATTGTATGAAAAATTTCTCAGTGTTGTCTTGTTGATTCTGCATCTTAGTTGCACTCATACAATGAAATATCGGTGCTGCAATTGTGTATCGGCTGCAATTTTGCGGTTTTTGGGTCATCCGTGACGCGAAATTCCGAAATTGTGGCCATTTTAGAAAATCATATATTTATCACCGCAATATCGGCGAAATTTCGGATATCGACCGATATTTTGCCGATATTAGCCGATATTTATCGATATTGGCCAATGTTTACCAATATTTGCTAGGATTTGTTGTGAAAAGAATTAAAAAAATCACGCCGCAACAACAACGACATATAAAATATCATTCGCGACACCTCGATACTGCGACGCCGCGACCGCAACCGCAACCACAACCGCGGTTTTATTGCTTGGTTGCACTCCACCACGGATTTACTGGAGGTGGGGCCTTTGCTGGTGCGGTGTGAAGTGGTGTTATGAATTGAAGCCATTGACTCAGTGAAGTACTGCTGAATAGGTGTTGAATAAGTTTTATCCCCTCTCTGATTCTGTGAACAACTCATATTTGAATTCGTCAAGTAAATCCTCCAGTGAAAGTTGCCCAGTTATTTGAGAAGGTATGGATAGAGTCAGACAGGGGCCAACATGAACAGACAAATGGAAATGCAGGGAGAGTACAGACAAGTCAATGCTCTCCCTGCCCCAGTCCATCGTTATACTGGAGTTCTAACTCAAACTAGTAGTTCATAATTTTGATTAACCCTAAACATTGAATGAAGCTATGCGGTTCAATTAAAAAGCTTACTCAGATGAAATGCCATCACTATTTCAACAGGTTATCTTTAGTTTGTTTACCTTTCTTTGTGCGTTCTTCTTGCATGTGGCTGGATGTGCTTTGAAGGGCTCTTGGGTGGCATGGAGGTCCTTTTGGATAGATAGTAGTGTTTGATGTTGGCAACTTCTGTCTCTCTCTGCCTCTCTTCCTTCCCCTTCTCCCCAAGTCCGATATTGCATCTTTCAATCAATTAATTCCCTCCTGTTAGAAGGAAGCCTTCATAATAGAGTCAGGAGTATTGTTAGGTTATAAACTATGATTGATGTTGATAGAACAAGTTAGCGTTTATCATATCCAGAAATGCCTAAAATGACATGGTCCTGCATGATGTTTCGTTTTAATGCCTAGTTTGTTTGTTTGCGCATGCTTCTATTATCCTTTTTATCTGAACTCATGGTATAATATATATTTAATTGTGCTGTTTAAGTTCACAGGATGTAGATGTGCCATTTTCTTATTCTTTTTCTTTTATGACATAGGACATCAGGGTCATCATCGCATCAAAAGCCAGAAAATGTCAGTCAGCTGCCTTCGCTTATTGAGAAGCTTCCTGATGTTTCATTCCTCCTCAATTCGCCTATGTCTCAACAGCCGATTGGCTCTGATCATGTTACTCGAGTTGCAGCTGCTATGGCTGAAAATGCATCACGCAAGAGAGAAGCAAATGGATCTGGATCTTCTATTTGTAATAAAATTCCAAGGGGAAACATACGTCACTCAAAGAACATTCCAGACATTGGTGGAGGTGAATTTGTTCCCCCACAACTTAGAGGAAGGTAAGGCTTTGATCTTCTAGCTTTTTGTGGAAGTTATGCATTCCTCTTTATTAGTTTTGTGCCTAGTTGGCATGAGTGACTACCATAATCCAAGGCTTTAGACCAAAAAGGGGAACGAGGTCTTGCAAGTTATTGTGATTTGAGGTATCATTTTTGGCTTCCTTTTTTTCTCATTGTGTGTGCATGATTTGTTGGGGGAGGGGGGGAGGAATTATTATTATAATCAATTTTTAGAACTGGATGAGTTAAGATACTGTAGCACACTTTCTTTCTTTGTTCAACACCAATAATATATTTTTACAAGTTGAAAACTTCTATATTGCTGTTTTTATTGTAGTGAAGAGAATTAAGGAAATGAAAGCTTGTATGATCACCAGTGATGGGATTAAAGTATAACCTGGGTCAAGTCTTAGTAAGTAAGCATTGGTATAATGAAAATTGACGTTCCATATATATTTTTTGGATATTTGAATCATTAAAAAAATATTTGTCTGTATGAACAGTGTCATGGAATGAAAACCATATCTGGAATATTTGTCTAAGCTTACAAAAGCTGCTCATAATCCTTACTCATATGTCAGCGTAAAAGCCCAAAGACAATATCCTGAATCTACTTTATCATTAAAAAAAATATTAATAATTCTAAATCATCTTCTAATGTTGAGTCTGGGCTCCTGTTGATTAATCTTAAAGAAAACTGTCCGACTGCACTGCATAGCAAAGGCAAGTCCTGAAAAAATTGGCTTGAAAATCCTAGCTTTACTGGATCTCCTAATCATCCACAGCTAAGTGTCATTCCAGGCTGTAGAACTACAGCACAGTTGCAGCCAATTTAGTTTTTGCTACCACATGTATCTGGCAACACAGCAACACTACAACACTATCAACCTTCAAGAGATTCATCAGAATTCATACACAACTCACAAATAGCGTCATCTAATATTCCCAAATTCTCCATTTCTCCCTGGTGGTTAAAGCTTTTGACTCAGCAGGCAACGGTTGATATAGTTTTGCATTGCTTTGATGGTGCCAAACCTTAGTGCTCGAAGTTTGCTTCACACCTATTGGTCTAAATATCTCATAAACTACATTTGCATTTTACATTCCACACCTCCACACCAATGACTCCAAAATGAGTTGAGAAAGTGAAGCATTTTTTTTTTCAGTTTGGTTATTGGTGTTAGGATTGTAAATCACACAAAAAAATGTCAAGAATCAAGAAGAGACAAGAGTTCAAGAATCAAGGACAATAAAGGCATTGCGCCTAGGAATTTTGATCTCTTTTCATGTTTGATACAACAAATGTTAACCTGTCTTGGCTGATACATTAATTTCAACTTAAATACTAACTTAAATCGTTTCTTAACTAAGTCTGATCACGAACCTCAGTTTATTGGGCTTCACAACAACCAATGGTTGTAGTCACGTCTGGGGGGGGGGGGAAGTGGGACAAAGGCATGTGCATATCTAAGTTGTCATAGGGATGGACAAAACACATGAAGGCTATTTCTTAAAAGATAGTGGCCAAATGTAATGCATTTTCCAATAAAATAAAATAATTCTTATTCATATATTCATACTCCAATTATCTATGTGAACAATACTATTATAAATTTGAAAAGCATGAATAAAATTGTTAATCTCATGTCTTGCATCTTTAAAAGACAAATTGATAAGATTATACATTTAGAACAATAATTGGCCCTAATTTACCGAGATTCAGGAATGGTATTTGAGTAAGAATTAACAAACTTCTAGTGGAGAGAAAACAATTTAAGTGTATGTTAGGGTTTAATTCTGATTCCAATCAATAAAATTACAAGGCTAGAGGGGTAGAGATAAATTGTAGGAAAGTAAAATGTAGAAAGAAGCAAAAGTTAGTGTTGCCAAGGCACTTGCAAAAGCAAATCTTGCCAGCAAACATTAGAAAAAGGAGATGGTTGTTAGTGGGAGCTTTGACAACAAAGATGAAGTTGGAGAGAGACAGGTGGGAGAGAGCTAGCGGTTGATGGGTAGTAATGGATTGACTCATCAATGATGTCTCATGACTATGAAAGGTTTTGGGTAAAGAGAGAAAAAGATGAGTGGAGATGAAGTATGTGCATGATCTGAATTTGTGAGTTTGTGTGAAAACCTAAAAGTGAGATAATCGTTAAATTATTAGAGTCAAATTGACCTTGATTCCCAAACAATATCACTTAACCATGCCCCTAGCCTAGAAAAAAGGCTAGCTAAGAAATCTTATGGATGGCCAACCAAATTACCACCAACATTACATAGATAACAAGTAGTTGATAAATTGAGTGAGTCACCCAACCCTTGCTTGCAATCTCCTCCAACACTGCTGACCTTGCACCTCCACCTCCTCTACACAACCACAATAATCCATCTATGAGTAAGATTAGGCTATCTTGGCCACACGTTTGTTCTCTACTGCTGTGAGTAGCATCATGAGCCAAAATTGCCTTAATTGGAACCAAAGCCACCAACCACCAACCTGCCCGCCTTCATATACACATCCACCATACCATTTGTTGCCTTTGCCATTCAATCATACAATTATCAGGTTGTCGATGAACCTTGCGAAACCACCGCTTTCCAACCTACACACTATCATCGACTATTGATAAGCTATGACCATAACATTGCCATTCTTCAATGTTTGTCCATCATCGCTCTTATTCACGGAACCTATCGTTGACCGTCATCGGCCTATGCTAAAGCCTTTGTCAAATGAGGTGTTGAGACTTGTCAAGGTAGGAGGTTTGATTTTAGCCTATAGGTTGATTTAAAAAGCAAGGTCAACGAATTCAATCGAATGAGAAGGTTAAAAAGAGCATTTCTGTAAGGGAAGAGGTTATTTTTATTTATGCTATTTGCCCTTGTTTCATGATGGCTAGGAATGTTGATTGCGACTCATTACGATGATGTGGCTAAATTCTTGATGAACACACTTTTGGAAATTTAACTAAGCCAAAAGGCCAAACCTGCTTGCTTATATTGTTTTTTCTACGTTTGGCTACATTCACAATGCTCCAGTGTTTATGACAGATTTATCTTGCTTTGATGCGTGTAAGATATTATGCTGAGTTTGGCAACGTATGGTTTTGAGGAAAATCTAATACGCTATCTTGTACACTATAGGTCTGCATGTAGACATACAACTTGAGTGTAAGGGAAATAGCTTCCAATCTGTTGATAATATTGTCTCATTTGCTCGAGATGTTGACTAGATGACCTTTTTTTTGCAACAATATTAGGTGATTTTATGTTTCTCCACTAGTGTACCTATGTTTTATTCCAAGCCCATTAGTCCTAAGTTGACTAGATGCTTTATTTGTGACTAACCTTGTCTCATTCACCACAGATGACATAGTGTTTATGATAGGATTGGAATGGTTTAGTTTAGGTCTCCAAACAAAACGTGCTTAACATGTGGGATCCTTGTAGAGCGGAATACGAGAAGAATCTATTGAGCATTATGTCTAGGGGTGTACAAAAAAATTCAGGATCCAACAATTTGATATATTATTCAAAAAATTTGATCCAACATTTAAGATGTCCAATTTGATTTTTTTTCAAAAGGATCTTTAGGTTATTTGTTTATTTATCTGATTTGAAAAAATATCCTTTATTTCATTGATTATTTTAACAATATATCGTGATAAGTTTTTAATTTAATTATTAATAATAATATTTAAATACTCTTTTTTGATAAAATAAGATTCATATGAATATAATGGATATACATTCTTTATTTTCAATAATTTCGTACAATTTTATTAAAATTGCTGAAATAGCGTTTTTTTTTATATTGATATCGGATATATTTGATATCAAGTTCATTTCCAATCCCTTTTTTGGATATCTGAAAAATTTGATATTCTAAGGGATGCGTAGTGAATATCCAATCTGGTGGATATAGATATCCAATTGTGAACACCCCTAAATGTTAGACCAAGAAATTAGCCAAAAAAAAAAACCCAAATTGCAGATCCTGGCAAGTATTTCAATGACAAGGAAGATACTTCTACCCTAGGCATTTTGTTGTTCTTCTCTCCTACTCTGAAGCTTGACTAGTAGGAGAGACTTCTATGCATTGTCTCATTGTTAGTTCAAAATTTGAGGTTAAGCTTCTTACTAGTAGGAGGAACTTTTATGCGTTGTCTCACTATAGGGCTCATAGTTGTAGCCCAAGTAGTCCTTTAGCCCATTGAAGAGAAGGTCCTAAATTATGTGGATACACCTCTTTTCATAGGTTCCACACTTCTAGGAATGTTAGCTGACATTCAATGGAATCAATCTTTATTGCATTTTAATATTTCTTTGTTGGTTAGGCTTATCTTTTATTATTTAATGTTAATCATTTTGAGTTGTTTTGTTATCAAAGAAATACACATGTACTTTAATATTTTCAAATTTTAGTTAATAAATTTTGTGTGAAAGTTTGAAGCGAGATTACTCTTAGAACACAGAGGAAGTGAGTGATGAGAAATGAGAGGAAGATATGAAGAGTATAGCAGGGTTTTAACAAAAAAGGCTCAATCATGATTTTTTGATGGAACATGTGCAAAAACATGATTCGAAGGATATATGAGCCCCTTGGCAATAAAGTTGTGGTCGCATTTGCGGTTGTAATATTAGAGTATTGCGAATGATGAATTATGTGCAGTGGTTGTCTCAACGTGAATTTTTATTTTTATTTCACTATATACTTTAATTATTATTTATTGATTATTTTCATATAAATTTTCAATAAATTAATGTTTTATGTTATATTAGAATCATTTAAGTGAGTTATTGTATGGTAAATTATCCTAATGGTCCTAAATTTACCTTGGAATAAAAAAAGATATGTTATTTAGTAGGACATGTAAATGTAACAAATAACAATACTTTGCTGTTGTTCAATATTAACTTGGTTTACGATATATATAGTAAATGAAGATGAAAAAATTATCATGCATTTTTTAATAAATTTAAGAATTCTCAATAAATTACCTATTTATCGGAAATTTATCTCGATTTATCGTTGATATTTTCCTATTTGTTGGTGATATAAATTTACCGGGCAATAAATGTGAAATTTTAAAACCATATCGTATCGGTAATTTCATGTCTTGGTTGACCCAAGAACCAATAAATAGCGGCCGCTACGCTATAGCGAAACCACTATTTAATTAGATCCCCCCCCCCCCCCAAAAAGGATTGGGGCAATGTGCAATATTCCGAAATTATGAGAAAGGAGAATTAGTCCATCAAATACTATCTATATGGTAATCTTCATTTCCATGGCTATACCTTGACCCATTGTATATGTTCTAGTAGTATTGATGAACAATAATGACAAACAACATAGCTAAGAGTAACTACTTTCATAGACTAGCCCTAAAATGAAGGCTAGGGTATGTCAGGCTATAATTCAAAATGGTTGGTTTAAAATACTTTTACCTTGTCTGATTAATATATTTCTAATTGCAAATTGCTGCTTCCTTTTAGGGTTCTTTCTATTTGAGTCTTCTTTCTTGTACTAGGCTGCAATTTATTTCATTGATCCAATGTTTGTTCAGTTGATTATATTTAAGATCTCTGGATTGGATTAAAATATTTTTAATTGGTTCGATAAATATATTTCTAATTGCAAGTTGCTGCTTTTTTTAGCTTTTCTTTCTATTGAAGTCTTCATTGCTTGTACTAGGCTGCAATTTATTTCGTTGATCCTAATGTTTGTTCAATTTGTTACATGACATTGATGTATTTAAACCTCTATGAACTATTGATTGAACTGGGCAAGCAGTGCAATAGATGGGATAAGGCTAGATCTTTGTGTTCTTGACTTTAAATTTGAGGTATCACAGTGAATCTCAAGAGGTAGGTAGCTGTGAGAGGCGCATTATGAAGCTGAGTGTGTCCTGCTAGGTTACATGTATGTTGATGTAAGCTGATATGGTAGCCTAAGGTGAGGATTTTTAGCTGTTCATGATTTACTTTTTCTTTTATTCCTAAGTTAGCTTTAATGATATTTTATCTGATTCCATATTAGTTCTTGGAAGATATTTTACTCAATCTTGAAGTTTTTGGAAGTGTTACATGTGATTTAAGCACTTTCTTGAACTACAAATAAATATTTGGGGTTTTCTTGTATTTTTGAGAAAAATAACAGCCTAGGATGAATTGTTAGTTGATTGTTATAAGTTGTATTTGTGCATGTGTGTCTTGAATTAAGCATGTGCATGTGGCTGGAAATTTGTTGTAATTAACTCATTTATGAGCTAGTTAGTTAGTTGGGTGGTTAGGCACACTTTCATGTGGTTGTTGTGTTATTATTAGTCGAACATGTTAGTATCACATATATATGTTGAGAGGCATACGAATTTGTTGTAACAAACTCTAACCAACTCTTTTGTAGACAGCTAGAGTTAGTTAGATGGGAATAGTATTGAATTTTGTGCCTATATAAGGACATATACCAGCCATGTATTGATGTGGATGTTTGATGGGACTTGATCACACACTCAAGTAGAATCGTCAATTTTCTTTGATGTTTCAATCGGTGGTTCGATCAATGATAGAGGCTTCAAA
>JBDNDU010000288.1:0-22628 GCA_039764185.1 Tamarix austromongolica | reverse complement strand
GAGAAATGGGACGGCTATGAGGTTGATCGGGCAGCATAAATTTCAAAAATTTCCCGACCATTGCGAGGGAAATTGGGAGCAACATGGGGAAGGAAAAGGAGAGTGGGGCAATTCAAATTGAAGTGTGCGTCGAGGGAAAGAGAATGGGAGGGATAAAGGCTGGCACCATTTTTGGGCGAAGGTGGAAGGTTGCAGTTATGGCATCGGGCTGGAAGAGGAAGAAGAAGATGGGGGAGGTTGGACTGGGCGGTTCGGGGGAAAGAAAAGAAAGAAAAAGGAAGGAAACCGGTGGTTCGGCATGAGGGTTATGTTCATTAAATAACACGATGAGTTTTGGGTGTAAAAAGGGATAAAGAATGGCATTTCGGGGTTGTCGCGCAACGGTGAAAATGTAATGATCAAAACGCTGCATTTGAGTGGGAGAAAGAATCAAAACGCAGCGCGGCGAGGAAGGGGGAAGGAGGACGATCATGCGGGCTGGGCAGCGATGAAGGAAAGGAGAAAGAGGAAGAAAGACCGGGCCGCGAGCCAAGCCCAGTTCGGCAAGGAGAAAAAAAAGAAAAGAGGAAGAGAGAAAAAGAAGGAAAAAGGAAGAAAAAGAAAGAAAGAAAAGGAAAAAGGAAAAAGGAAGAATAGAAATAGGATGGTTGGGTTAGACAAATTAATTAAAATATTTGGGGTATTTAAAAATAATAATATTTAAATAAAATAATATTTAAATCCCTTTTTAGGCTAAATTAGGATTTTTAAAAGATTTTCCAAAATTTTCATTTTAAATTAATAAATCACTCTAATTTTATTTAATTGAATTATTTATAAAATTAACATTAATTGGAAGCTATTTTCTCTTTCTTAATTTGAATAAAATAATTTATTTAAATAAATTCCCAAATTAAAATCTTTAATTAGATAATATACCCAAATTTTCTTTACTTAACATATTTATAAAATTTCTTATTAATTTGGCTTAATAAATTTCCTTTTATTTTAGTAAAAAAAATTTATTAAATTAAATTTTCAAATAAAACCTTATTTAAATATAATCTTTAAAATTAGAAAATTTCGGGGCATTTCAACTAGAGACATATATAACAAGAGCAACCCCAAGCTTTGACCTATTGCTGCCCAATAATGCTTCTATTATAAGAATTTAGGGCACTATAAGAGAAACTAGAAGATATACTTGGAAGATATGATGAATGACTTAGTTGAAGCTAGAGCTTTAGGTATTTGTTTTTATAAAAGTAAATGTTACTACTTTTACTTCTTCATGGGTATTAGATACTAGATGTGGATCTCATATATACACAAATGTGTGAGGTCTATAGGAGAGTATAAGAATGAAAAAAAGGAGAATTAGACTTATGTGTTGGGAATAGAGCAAGGGTTGTTCCTCAAGCTGCAAGATCATTCAATTTGGGTTTGCCATCAGGATTTATTCTATAACTCAATAATTGTTATTACATACCTGCTATAAGCAGGAACATCATTTCTATTTCTTGTTTAGACAAGGAAGGTTTTCACTTCATTATTAAGAAAAATAGTTCTATAATTTTAAGGGAAGTGTTTTATAGTTATTCCTGGATGAATAATGAGCCTTATGTTCTAGATCTTAATCTGCCTGTTGAGAACATAAATACTAAAAGTTCAAATCTAATGACTCAAATCCTACTTACCTCTGGCATTGTCATTTAGGACTTATAAATGAGAACCACATTATGAAGCTCCATAAAGATGGAATTTTACACTCATTTTATTTTGAATCAATTGAAATATGTGAGTCTTGTTTATTAGGGAAATAGTAAAGTCCCCATTTTTTGAGACAATTAAAGGGATAATGAATTATTGGACCTTATATATAATGAAGTTTGTGGAACAATAATTTCAACTACTAGAGGAGGGTTTCAGTATATAATACCCCACACTTTTGTGTAATGGATGGATGAGAAATTTTGACAAAATTTGGGCCTTTAATTTTCATTCAATGTTATGATTTGATTTGGAATGAAAATTTATTTGAAATCATGTTAGCAATGAGGTTTAATGAGTTTTGCAGGCAAACCAATCAGCTAGTTTATCGTTTCAGCCAAATTGAGTTCCTTGACCAAATGATCGACGGGTTGACTATTAATTGGAGTATTGATGGGTTGAATCACTTATCTCTTACATAATTGAATTAATAGTATAACTTGAGGATTTGATTAATTGTGATCAGCCTTAGAGGAAGTTTTTTTCTCCTTGCCACTAAGTGTGTACGTGCTTATGTTGAAAGTTGGTGAGCCTATGCATAAGGTATTATGCTTGTTAGAATTATGCATGGCCATATGACTTCATGTACTCTTATCCTTATGCACATATATGAACTTATCATAATGCTTATTGTTATCTATATTATGCATGATAAATTGGCATGCATGGGTACATTGAGGAAGAACCTTGGCTTACTTAGTACATACCATACTGATGTGCTTGTTTGCTCAGTTACCTAGTCATTCCCGCGAGCAGAGGACCTTGTGCAAGTTTTTAGGGATGAATTGTAAAGTTCCTACCTCTATAGGGCTAGTGTTGTGAGTGAGGACATATGAAAGGTCTTAATGGGGTATCTGTAGGACCATGGTATTTGTTTTGGGCTTTGTGCCTCAAGCTTTGTTTTGTAATCTTGTACGTTAATATGTAGTCTATAACAATTTGAACAAAACATGTTAGTATCACTTGTTGTAAACATCTTGAAATTTTTTTATTAATTTATTATTTACATGCTCTGTTGTTTTAGTACTTTTGTTGGTTTAGTCTTATATCTAATATGGGGTAGGCGGTGAGCATCTAACTTGTGTCAGGTATGGCAATAAAACTCTATTTTTCTAAAAAGTGTTTTCTATTTCTACAATATGGTTTTAATAAAAAATTTCGGTAGTGAAAACTGGGGAGTTTCACAATACTTCATCACATTTATTGATGGCTTTGGTAGATAGGGTTACATTTATCTTAAGAAAAAAATAAAAATGAATCCTTTTACAATTTCAAAGAATTTCACAATAAAGTATAGAGCCAGCTTGGTAAAACTATTAAGGTTTTTCGATTGGATCGAGGAGGTGAATACTTAAGTTAAACATTTGATAAACATCTCAAAAGATGTGGAATAGTTTCACTACTCATTCCACCAAATACTCAACAATGGAATGCTGTATCTGAAAGGAGGAATATAAATTTATTAGATATGGTTCAATCTATGATGAATGACATAGATCTTCCGATCTATTTTTGGGGACATGCTCTTGAAACTATAACGTTCACACTAAATAGAGCTCCATCAAAAGTAGTGAGAAAGAATCCATTTAAGAATGGACTAAAAGGGTTCCAAGTTTAACTTTTATCAAGATTTAGGATTGTGAGGCATATGTAAAATGATTGACATCAGGTAAGCTTGAACCCAATTAAAACAAATGCTTCTTTGTGGGGTATCCTAAATACACTAAAGGATCTTACTTTTACAACCACATAGAGAAAAAGAAGTGTTTGTTACTTGGCATGGTGTTTTTCTAGAAAAATAATTTCTTTCCATTGGAACTAGTGGGAATAAATTAAAACTTGAAGAAATTTAAGACCCACATTATAATGATTCTAATACAATAGGTCCTACACAACCTCTATAATTCTTTATAGGACTTACAGAAGTGGAAAGTAATCATCAAATTTCTACAAGGTATGCCATGAGCCGGAGAGTTACATGTTTCTCATGATTAAGCATCATGATGTGTTATTGTTAGATAATGATGAACCCTTAACATATAAAGAAGCAATGATGATCTATAACTTTGATAAATAGCTAGAAACCATGAAATCTAAGATGGAATCCATGGCTAAAAACTAAGTATGGACTTTGGTTGATCTATCTGATAGTTGCATAACCATTGGATGTAAATGAATTTTTAAGAAGAAAATTGATAATGATAGCAATGTGGATGTATTTAAGGCACATCTAATGTATAAAGGTCTCAAACAAATTCATGGTATTGACTATGATGAAACCTATTCACCTACTTCTATGCTTAAATCCATTTGGATCCTTCTAGCAATCATTGCATTTCATGATTATGAGGTATTACAAGTGGATGTCAAAGTAACATTCCTTAATGGTTATTTACAAGAGGATGTGTATATGACACAACCTAAAGGTTTTGGACATTCTAGTATTACTGGAAAGGTATGTAAGCTTAATAGATCCATTTATGGTCTTAAGCAAGCGTCTCAAAGATGGAATCTTTATTTTGATGAAGTAGTGTAGATTAGGAAATCCATCAATGAGCTAAAAGTAGTTCCAAGCATTATGTGTTCGGTTTTTTATACTATGACAGCAATAGACCTATTGCATGGCTAAGGAGCTAAGGTCTCATCAAAAAACAAAGCACATACTCAAGAAATATCACATCATTTGGGAGATTATCTATACGGTTAATGTGAATTTATACAAGGTTCATACAAATGTAATTATTACTAATCCATTGATTAATCCTTTTCCACAACCTAAGTATTAGTGACATACTACTTCATAAGGCATTAAGATAATGCATGATTGGTCCTAGTGCAAGTGAGAGACTAATTGAGATTTGCCCTAGAGCTAATCATACTTGATGATTTGTATTTGCACATTCAGTAATTATGCTTATTAATAAAAAGATAATTGCATGTTCTTTATTCAATTTTTTTTATCCCTTTGAGTAATTATTCTTTATGTAGATAATCGAGTATGTGAATGGATTGTAGAACTCTACTAAATGATAGACATATTACTATTTAAGAACTATCTTTAGTCTAGTATCATCTAACAAAAGGATATTAGTGATCATAAGATTAGTATGTTGATTAGTTAATGATAAAGTTCCACGGATCATTGATACAAGATATCAAACTAATAATATAGATATGTGTTATAGAATATGGTTTTAGACTGATCCAGTAGGTGGACACTACATTGAATATTGTGTAAAAGTTTTTTCAGTGTTATCCAAATAGTATATAGTCATCTAATCTAAGATCTTTGTATATGCAAGTATGATTAACATCATGTTTTAACTTTGCCAAATGTTACCTTTATTAAGGGTGATCATAAAAGTAATGATCAGACATGGTGTAAATCATATAGAGGCATAAAGTAGATCAAGATGGGATTTGTCCCTCGCATGATATGAGAGAGATATCTTTGAGTCCTTAGATAAGTATAATAATGTTAGCATGCCCATATACAAATGAGGTGTCATTTGTTTAAAGTTAGTCTTACTTGGTGATCTAGAAAGTGTGTGATTGAACGTAGCAAGGATGATAGGATCAATGCCTTATGTTTAATATAAATATTGTATAATAAAAGACAAATATATGGGTTACAATTAGGTTGTGTGGAGTAAATGACATTTTTATAAATTGGGTAGTCATAACATTTCATTAGGGACCTCTTATGCTTTGTGAGCTCAAAAGGAGTTTAGGTCCACTGCCAACATTATGTGATCTACCTGGTGCTAGCATGCATTCCCATTGATCTAGATTCGTAGAGTGTGGAAACTAGTGGAGGTGTGACACAATTCACACTTGTTCAATAAAATAATTTGAAACCTAACAATTGGAGTAATCACAAATTGGATCAAGAAGTGGATCGAATCATCCTCATCTACAAACTAAAATTGATTCAATTGGTAACCTTGTAATACCCCAAAAATTTAAAACATATAATTTATTAAATAATCTTTATTTGGGATAATTTAAAATTAAAATTTATTTAATTTAATCAATTTTTGGATTTTGAGTATATAAAATAGATATGAATATTTAATGAATTAATATAAATATTTTATCATTTTATTTAAATAATTTTCCAAACCAATATTTTACTAAAATTACCCTTTTAAAACCAATATATTGAGTTATAATAAATTAAAATTATTAAATTAATTTATCTATCAAAAATATTAAATACCATTATTCCAAAAATTATTCTATTTTTCCTCTTTTCCTTTTTCTTTTTCCCTTTTTTCCTTTTCTTCTACTTTTTCTTTTCTTTTTTCCTTTTCTTCTCTTCTTCCTCTTTGGGCCACCTGGCCTACGACCCTCCTTCTCCTCGCGTTGGGCCATTGATTCACTTCCTTCCCTTTCTCCTCCCTTTCTTGCACTATTGTCCAGCCCGATCTCCTCCCTCTTTTTTCTTTCCTTTATTCCCCCTTGGTTGGGCCAGCCTAACTTCTTATCTTTCCCCCTCCTTCCTCTCACGCACGGGTTGGCTCATCCTTTTCTTTCTCCCTCGCTCGGCCTACCTCCTCTTTCTTTCTCTCCTTCTCCTACTTCTTCTTCTTTTTCCCTTCCTCATTCTCCTTTGAATGTCCCTCATGCCTACCTATAACACGCTACCTGCAACCCCGCTCCCTCTCCCTTTTTCTCCACCTCATTTCCTTCCATTTTTAGTCTATAGACACCCCTGCACCACAACCCCTCGCATGCTATTTCCCTCCCCTTTCTTCCTTCCTTCTTCCTACAAGCCGCCACCTTACCCGTCAACTTGTAAACTCCCCCTGCCACCACCTTGGCTGTGCATGCCTCCTATCCTCTCCTTCTTCTTTTTCTTCTTCTCTCTAACTCATTTTTCTCCTACCTTAAGCTCTCTCACCTCCCTACAGAACCCTATCCCTTTTATTTCTTTCCTTATCTCCTCCCCTATTTTTGTTCTGCCACCCTGAACCACCACCTCTGCCACTCAGCTAACCACTACAACCACTTCCCCGACAACCCCATCTGCCTCCTTGCACCACCCCCATCACCCCCATCACCCCTTCAACCTCCTTCCCTTCCTCTCTTCTCTGTACTCTCCTTCTTGGCCTCTACCCTGCACCACCATCATCTGCCTCCTTCCTTCCTCTTCTATCGGCTCCATAACCACCAATCCACTTCCTAAAACCTCCCCTACGACCACCTTGCCTCCCTCAGTTGAAACCTATCCGTACGGCTGCTCCCTTCCTTCTTCTCCCCTACCCAACCTTCGTCCCACTTTTCCAACACTGCAACCAACGTCTTCGTTGCTCTAAGCCACCGATCACCGACCCCTAACCACCACCTCCACCCCTACTCCCTCCCTACACCTAGCTACCACCCTAACTCCCCGCCATAAACCCTCTACCTCACCACAAAACCCTAATCGGAGCCACCCCTTCCCTTCTTCCCACTCCTCCCTCTTCAACCCCTTATCCCTTTTATTCATGCATACAGATCACGTTGCTCATGCAACGTGAATACTGCATTCATTTGAGCCATCCTTGGGTTAATCTTGAGGTATAACCATAATTAATACTAGTATGTATTTAATTAAGTATTTGATAAAGGTATATTCATTTGATTTTTTTCTACTTATAATATGATAAATATTGATGTTATTTTTAGGTATTAATTTTACTAATCAAAGCTAAAACATTTAACTAGGGTACCGGTAATGTTTGATTATTGTTGGAAATAAGGTAACCATTATACCTTACTAAAATGTATGGATATATGTATGCTAGCACATTAAGGTTTTTAATATATTTATATGCATGATATATGTTGTTAAGTATAATGTATTTAGTGGCATATATCGGTTAATGAAAAGAAAAGCATGTTAATTTATGTGTCATGTGTAGAAATAATGCTTAAAGATAGAGCCTACTATTAATGATGCAGTTAGATACATATGTTTGATGTGATAAGCTAGTGTGGCTATTTGTTGCACAAATAATGTTAATATGGGTCATAGGGGTATTTTGGTAAATTTTCTTGTGTAAAAGATGTGGCCTAAATAAGTGGGTGTGGTAGGTGCTAATGAGTATTAATAATAAATAATAACAGTTGGTGGTTTTGGAGGATGTATATGGACCATGTATATTAATATTTATGTGATGAGGGTATTTTAGTAAAAATTCTGTAATAAGGACGAAGATGTTAATTTATAATAGTAAAGGGAGTAAAATGATAAATGGATAAGTATGGAGGGCACTTTAGTAATTTTACATGAAAAAGGGGATAACTTGGTAATTTTTGCGAGTAAGAATGTATTTTGGTAAATTAATAAAAAGGAACGGTATTTTGGTAATTTAACATAAAGTAAGGGTATTATGGTAATTTTGTAAACTAAAAGGGGGTAAGATGGTGATTTAATAAAAGAGGAAGAGTATTTTAGTAATTTGCCATAAAGGAAAGGCATTTTGGTAATTTTGTAGAGTAAAGGGGGTAAAAGGGTGATGTAATAAAGAAGAAGGCTATTTTAGTAATTTGGCATAAAGGAAGGGTATTTTAGTAATCTTCTAAAGTACAGGGGTAAAAATGGTGATTTAATAAAGGAGAAGGATATTTTGTTAATTTGGCTTAAAGAAAGGGTATTTTGGTAAATTGGCATAAAGGAAGTAATTTGGTAATTTCGTAAGTAAAGGGGCAAGATGGTAATTATAATAATTAAGAAGGGTATTTGGTAATATTAATAAGTAGGAGGGGCAATTTGGTAATTTAACCAACTAAAAGGGCAATTTGGCAATTTTAATAAGTATGAAGGGCAATTTGGTAGTTTAACTAACCAAATGGGCAATACGATAAATGTAACAAGTATGGAGGATGATTTGGTAACTTAATAAGCCTAAGGAGAAATTTGGTAATTTAAACAAGTATAAAGGGTAGTATGGTAATTTAACCAACCAGAAGGGTAAATTGGTAACTTAACAAGTATGAGGGGTAAAGTTGGTGATTTAATAAGTATGGAAGATAATTTGTTAATCTAATAAATGAAAGGTGTGTATTGGTAATTATTCAAATATAAAGAGTAATATGGTAATTTAGCAAATAAAAAGACGTAACTTGGTAATTTTACAAACAAAGGGACATTTAAGTAATTTTGTAAGGATGATGGGGGTAAATTGGTAATTTGCATATAACATGTTGATGGATTAAATAAGTCTCCTTAATAAGACATAAGTAATATTGAATAATAAGATAAGGGTACTGATAAGTCAGTGGGTATCACAAGAAAATGGCATAACTTAGGGATGGATGGATAATTAAGGGTGTTATATGGTATTTTTCTCATAATTATTCAAGAGGTGCCTGGTTTGTAAGTATGCATGGAATGTGTGTTAGATATATTTGAAGTACATGTTAGGGTTTTATGTATCCCATGATCCTTGATATAGAATGCTTGATTCTATAGCCAATATATCTTTGTGTCTCTAGACTCGTGATCTTTATCCTTCCCTTAAATTAATTAAATGCACTTGTTGAATAAGACACGAATATAGTACTAATTAAGTAAAATGAAAGATTATTGAGTTGGGCCCATACCGATCTACCAGAGAATAACAGTGGACAGGTGCAAGATGCCCTGGAGATCGGTCCACGAGCAAATAATAGTGGTTAAGTGCATTCTGTCCTAAAGTGTTTTCCTGTCCACCGGCTATAATAGTGGGGGATCTCGCGCTCAATAAACCAAACATTGGATGTTAATAAAATATAGGAAGATATTAATCACTTATAGTGGAACATCATATGAACTAGGGCGATACAGGTCCACTAACAAATAATAGTGGCTAGGTGCAAGGTGCTCTAGATACCGGTCTATCGGCGAATAATAGTGGTAAGGTGCATTCTGCTTTAAAGTGTATTTTCGGTCTATCGGCTATAATAGTAGATTTCCTACACTCACATGTATATTATTCGAGAGATGATGATTGAATAATAATTAATTAATAGCTTAAGACTAAAAGTATTGATTTTACGTTATGATCTATTGATATGGTATAAGTTTGGCTTCAGTGCTTGTCTCTGCTTAGGTGTATGATGGAATTACTAAGTACATAGATTTTGTGTTATGCGTTTCTTATTATATATGGTGTTCTCTTGTGTATTAGTCCTCATGTTGATTGTGATTTTCCTAAGCTCCCGTATGTTATTATTTTATATGAGTTAAGTATTATGCGTATCATGTGGGCCCTGCCTTTCAGTTTGATGTAAAGAGTTACTAAGTACCATAGTATTAAAGGATTTCATTTGTAGGCCCTTACCTATTTAATGGCCAGTGTCCCTCGTAAGTCTATTGCAGCTGCTATTCAAGTTAATGTCACGAAAGAGCTTAAGGATTGTCCAAGAGTGATTTTAGGGTTTTCCTTTAACCTTTTATTTTCTTGTTTAAACCAATTTTTATTCTTATAACCACTAATAGTGGGGTTTTATCTTTTGTAATGTCTAGCAGGCTACTTTGATTTAAATGAAAGTAAATTTGTGTTAATTAAATTATATTGTGTTTCTTTTTAACCTTAACACTTAGCACCATAACGGTAGGATGAAACCAGTTTGGTACTAAGTATAGCGGTAATATCCCCAAAATTTTTAGTTTTTGCTGTCGCTAATTTTTTGAATAAAATAAAAAATTTCAACTATGAAATTTGCGAGTGTTACAAACCTTTTCATGGTGACTAGTAGGTTTGTTCTTAACATAACATGTGTTATTGGATTTATTTTAGCCCTCGATATTATTCCACTGCATTATTTTTATTGGCTACTATCCTTCATTGTCTCCTTGACATAATTTGGATATCGCTGATGCTCGAAAGATGCGCTATCGATAAACCTTTTTTATGTTATTTTCTTTTCTCTTTATTATTTTATTTTTGCTTAGATGTATTTTGAGCCTTAGCACTTAGCATAAGGAATGTAAGAAAACCATACTTATATTAAGTGTGACGGTAACCACCATTATTTTATAATTAATACTTTCACGAAATTAAAATTTTTAAGTACTAAATTTTAGGGTGTTACAATATTAATGAAAGAAGTAAAAGGTAGAAATGCACACAGTCCTTCAAATACAGTAATTGTGCTTAAACATAAAAGTAGGGATAGGGAGATGATGGGGGTATGGTGTTTCATAAGTTGGGGATTGGGCATGACTAAATTTGGTGATATTCTTTTCCATCAAGGCCATATTACAGAATCATAATGACCTTGTTACAGATTAAGGTTCAACAATATATTGAACATAGTTTTTGCTTAAGAAAACATATTGAGATACTCATCAACGGTTGTGTACTTCACATCAGGATAAAGCTCAGAAGCTTCAACACCAAATGAAGAATCGATCTGAAAGGAAGTTTGGTCTCCCCTTACAAAAACTGAGTGATTTATTGCCAACATGATGTTGATTGGAATAGGTGACTCTATATCATGATAAAGAAAAAAGAGAGAAGAAAAGTTAGCATTAATCTTACTATTATAGACCTTGATTTATTTAACTTTGATAATGATTATTTACCTTCGATATCTCTGAGAATTTTATCTTCGGGAATGTAGATTCTTTCAACATTTTTACCAATCTTCTTCTCCCATAGAGAAACAAGATCATTGAAGGAGTAAGTGTTCAGAGGAGGTCTAATGTAAAACACCTTGTTTAAAGTTCTTGGATCATCAACAGCCTTCATTGTGTATGTCCCTATGTCATCTTCCTTATTGTATACAGCTGTACACATATATGTCCAAGATAGATATATCAACAATGCAAGTTCAGCTATGTCTATTCAACAAAAGTAGTATCAACATAACGTTGCTTCATGGTTCGAGTAGGACTCGGAGGCCAGCTAAGCCTAAACCTAGGGCCTCTAACATTTTGGGACCCCAAACTTTGACTACTCCATATATTTGTATCTCTACGCATGAATGCTAAAATGCTTCGTTGAATAAGTGGCAGCTGGCAGCGTTTTCACACTATTTTTCTTAGGAGCCTTTAACTTATTAAAGAGATACTAAAGACCTGCATATGAGCAGTGGTGAAGTGCTCGTGTTCAAATCCTTTTGGCCACTATAGTCGACATTTTTTATTGCTCAATTCATTTTTGGGTTTCCTAGGGGGTCTAAGTTTGACCCTATTACAGTTGACCAGATCCCCGGTTAGGCAGCATCTCTATAAAATAAAATAAACACCTTTAAAAAAAATCGATGCAATCTTACAGTAAGGCTTCCTATGAGTTATTGTTGTGGCTCATTTTTACCTTTAGCATTTCCATCTCCCATGATGATGATCTTGTCCTTGGGTGGAGGAGGGGCAAAAAGTCCGGGCTGCGCCAGTGTTGTGAGATAGTAGCCCGCAAAGCAGTTGCATGATACGTAGGTATGTGGGATGCCTGCCTCCTCAATGGCCCGACGGATCTGTGCCTTTGTCGCAAACGTTGACTTTGCGGGCTCAACGGCAGTTGTGCGATCCACGTCGTTGCCAAACTCTGATGGAAAAAATCGCTGTGCCATGTTTTGACACGACATCATGATTAGCTAAATCTAGCGGGAGTGGTTGTGTAAAGGTGCCTTCACTAGAAAGTGTTGACATTTATATTAAGTTTGGTATGTTATAATTGACATTTATATCAAGTTTGGTAAGTTTTAATTTGAAGAAGTTAGTTAATGTTTTATTTATATGCATATTGTAACAGTTGCGCATGTTCCTTAATTTCGAAACAAGTTCAAATACCTTACATCTAATATGTCCACCCCGAATCGAAAGCCAAATAGGGAACAAAAAAGAAAAGTAAAAAAATAGAAGTGTAATAAATAGGTTGAACCTAGAGTTGTATGTAACTTGAAATTTTTATTTATATATATGCCCCATATCTAGGGATGATTATATATATCTAATTACCAACCTCCGAGTATATCCAATCGTTCCCCTTTAGTAATATACTGAAATTAATAAAAAGGTGATATGATTTTGGGGAAATCATATAGTGGATCCATTAGAAAACTGGGGTATATAAAGAGTACACTTTTAAAGAATTCATAAATGTAAAAAATAAAAAATACAAGTGAGGCATAACTTCATTTTTTTCTTCAATCATATGGGTGCAAAGTTTTGGCATGAAATTCAGTATATTCATATCTCGAAAATTATCCTGTATTTTGCACTCTTTGAGGGTGTTCTTCTCATCTTTTTTTTTTTTAATAGATCTAATATAATATGATTTATAAAATGTAATGTACTATTATCATTTATTATTTTTAGTGTCATAAATAATATTTTTATTAGTAATGTCACTAATATTAACATGATTACAAGTATCATTGTTAGATTTATATATTTTTTTTGTAATATTGAATAATATTTCTTTGATTTGATTTGAACCGTTTGGATCTAATAAGTTCATATCTCTCTCTCTCTCTCTCTCTCTCTCTCTATATATATATATATATATATAGAGAGAGAGAGAGAGAGAGAGATCATTACGGCCCTAATTTATTTAATATATCAAACTAGAGAATTTCAATCAAGGCGGATTTAAAAATTATTTTGCATAATTTATAGATATTCCGACATTATGGCGAACCTTGACGTTGCCTGCTTCCTTAATGGCAGCAATGATTTTGGTTTGATCAGGAATTTGCATATTCCCGACGGTTGATATCACCACATCCACTTGCTTTACTGCCTTCACCAAGCTCTCGTGATCATTGAGATCACCCTGCATACGTATGATTATACTCACATGTTATGTAAAATATCAAATGATATATGATATATGAAATTCCCGAAAATAAAAAGAACTGGAACCAAATAGCTAACTTCACTTACGTACACCAAGGTGACACCTGAGTTTTTGTAGTTCTCAATAAGCTTTCCCTTGACAGGATCAGCGGCAGTGCTTTCTCTGACCAAAGCGAAGGTGAGGTGACCCTCCTTGATGCTGGCTTCTACGACGAATTTTCCAATGTATCCAGTTCCTCCAATGATCAAAACCTTGCTCTTCTCAGCCATTGGTTTTAAGTGACTATAATCAGATCAGATGATGCTAGGGATTGAGGGAAAGGAAAAGGATTTGAGTTTTGAAGAAAATGAGAGTATATCAGATATCTATGTTCTCCTCTGATCCAGTTACCCTGGTCAGTGGTCACGTCTGAATTTATGCAAGAATAAGAAGGCCCGAAGTTACGAGGATGACCTTAAAAACGAGGCATGCTTGGTTTGGACGCTATTACCGTCGGGACACATTAATTATTGATTGTACCTCTACCAACCGCACTCACTGGCAAAATGATAGATAATGAGTGGATGGTAGCTGGTCGTGAAGACTTCCTAAATAAGCAATTAAAGTCATTTATGTTACTTGTATATTCAATATAATTGTAGTATATTTTTATCACTTCTTATAGTATTCTTATAAAAATTTATACAAGATATATTATAATTGTACTAAATATATAAAAAGGCACATCTAATTATGGGTGCATCGAATTCTGGCTATTAGAAAAGGACATACATGCATACAAGGTTATATGAAATAACTATCCATACATATTGAATTATAAAATGAGATGGTTAAGGAGAGTATCCAAAATAAAATTCTATGTTAGTCATACTTACAATCTATTTAGTTAGTTACGTTGAGTTCTAAGACTTTACTATTGTCGTTTGATGAAATAAAAAAGTACAGACTTAGAGAAGAACTATCATAATCACTATTCTAATTTAGTGGAGGGAAAGGTATAACTCTTAAGGCGGAACGCTTTTGACAACTATTCTTATCAAATGGAACAAACATATACAACTCCAAGGGCAAACTGCTCAATCATTATTCTCGTCTTGTGCAACATATACATTCAATTCATATGAAACGTATTATTCATCTTATTCATTATCTCAATCATGCATAATAAACATAAAGGAACAAGGCACAAGTAAAGACCCAACTACCGTCCAAATAGTAAGCCATCAAAATATGTTATCAAAAACCTTACGTGTCATGAATTTATTAATCTTCCGGCCCTAGAAAAATTTTAGTTCCATAATATTTGACCATATTTACAACTTATTCTTCATAGTCAATTAAGACAATATATCATGCCATCATAATAGGGCTACCAAAACAAGACCCAAATGAACAATATCATTGAGCTAACTATTTGCATAATGGTCATAAAGCATAAGGTAATACAGCTAGAGAATGATATAGTTTTCTTCAAAAAATATAACTAATATGCCACTTTATTACATACGATTAACATGTAGCACCAAAACCCTATCTTAAGATATGTATCCTTACTATATCATTATGTCGGTCTCTAAAAAATAACTCCTAATTTCTTGCCTCCAAAAATCACTTATGATCACCAAAAAGCAAATAAAATGAACAATTAGAGATGTAAGAAAACAAGCAAGAAAAGGTGAGACAAGGAAGGAAGGAAAAAGAAAAGAAACGAAGGGAAAGGCTAGTTCATAAGGGTTAGTCAATGTTGGGATCCTAGCATGGGTAATTCACGCAACAATAGAGGAAGAAGGATGATAAAAGCCCATGTTAGGAAGGATGAAATACATGCTAGGAAGCATGTGGTTTAGGCTAATCATTCATGGTGCACAAGCTGAGCAATGATAGAACAACTCAACAATGGCAACACAAGCTCGGCAAGGTGAGCACAACCTCAGTAAGATAGAAATAAGATCTATCGGGAAAAAATACACTTGGCAAGACTAAATAATGGCTTGGTAAGAGACACCACAAGCTTAAAACTACTAAACAAAGTCTTAGCAAGAGACAATACAATCTCAACACTACTAAACATAAGTTTGGTAGAGAGGAAGAACAAGCTCAACAATAATAAAACATAAGCTCAATGAGAAACATACATAAGCTCAATGAGAAACATTATAATCTTTACAAAACTAAGCAAAAGCTTAGTAAAAGACACCAAAAGCTCAACAAAATCAATACAAGCTCAACAAAGGAACACAAACAAGTTTAGTAATGACAGTGAATGCCATAGATGCTCAACTTTATGGAGAATTCAAGTAGAAGGCATAAATGTTCATGAAGGTTAGACTTTGAAATGGTAGGATGTGTTTATCTAAGTGAACTAATAAAAATTGATGGTGGAAATGGCTGTGAAGAATGAAAATACCTAAAGGGTAATAGTGGACTAAGTGATTGGAAGTTAGGGATAGAAAATTTTAAAGCCAAAAGGGTGATGTAGAGAATTTTATGGTTTGATTAAATGATAGAGAGTGAGAGGCAGCTATATATAACCAATTATGTGAAAAAGAATCATGTGAGGGAGTGGAGAAAAGTGGGATGGTTGGGATACAAAAAATAAGGAGAAAAGAAATAGGGATGGGAAAATTGTGTGTAAATGTGAAAGTAGGGTGATGATGATGATTGGCGAAGGTCTAGACTTAGTTGGAAAGAGTTTGGTTTGCTTAACTAAATTGAATCAAATTTAGCTAGGGTGTAAAGGGAAAAGTTGCACGGGGAATGGAAAATAAAGGAAAATAAGAAATGAGATAGAAAAAAGGAAAAGGAAGAGAAAGAGTTTAGGGGTTTAGTTAGAGTTAATATTGTGATTAATGGAATAGAAAAAGAGAATTTATCCATGAAGTCAATAGGTTATGGTTAGGGAAGAAGAGAATAATGATGTAAGGAAAATGTGATCGCGATAGTTAACTATATGGCAGTTGGTATCACAATATTAGGCATGAACCCCTTAGAAGAGGAAGACCTGAAACCTTAATGCACCTACGCTAAAGAGTTCAAGATGTGCCATACATATTCCCTTCTCTATATCCTAGGTTATATCCTTTGATCTAGAGGACCTTTACAAGTGGAAAAGAGTTTGTATAGGTCCATTGTACTTTGTTATTAGGAATGTGTAAGGGAAACTTCTCATAAGTCAGTGAATTATCAAGCTCGATCTTGTTAAGTCACATAACATGAGAGGGATCTATAACACATGTCTTTAACTACGGGATGTGAAATGCATCGTGAACTTATGCTAACTTTGGTGGAAGTGCTAGTTGAGAGACATTATTGTCGACTTTCTGTAGAATCTCGTAGTTCCTAATCTACCTTAGACTCACATTTCCCTTCTTACTAAACCTATACACTTGCTCAATATGTGAGGCTCTTATCAAAAATCTATCCTTCACCTCAAAACCATCATCGTGTTACCTTTAATCAGCATAACTCTATTATCAGCTCTGAGTTGCCTTCATCTTATCTTTAATAAACTAAACCTGCTAAGTCAACTCCTCAATCGTTTTTGATATAAGAAAAATTGTCTCATTTTATCACTCTAAAACAATGATGTCTAACACTTATGCCCATATGGTGCCTCAAATGGAGTCCTATCCATGTTTGTGAGACAATTGTTGTTATATAAGAAATCCACTAATTATTCACAATCCTCCCATGCCTCTAAATTCTAAAGAAAAAGCCCATAGCATATCCTCAATAGTTTTTATCTTTCTCTTAGTTTTCTCATTTGTAGTAGGGTGGAAGGTGGTAGTCATCTTTTGTAATACTCCATTTCTAGAAACCTTAATTATAAATTGATAATTATGTGTATTAGTTGTCATAATTATTGTATAATTTTTTGTATCATATATTATTAAGCCGTGTCTTATTATTATGCCACATTAAATATACAATTTAAATAGGTTAAAATTTATTAGATAGTGGGTTATTCAATTTTAATTCTAAGTTAGACCTTAATTGATATCTATTATGTTGGGTAAATCATATTCTAGTAACCAGATATTTCTACCCAATTTTTCTCCTAAATAATTACCTTAACCTATGGCCCTAGCCTACTATATTATATTTTGTCTTTTACCCCATTCCATCTTCGGCATAAAATCTTTCCGCACCATACCCCCTTTCTCCCATGTTTCCTTCTACTAGTTTTGACAGAAAAAAAAGGATGACCTAACCATTTGTCTTCTTCTTCCTCTCCCTTATAAATGAATCTAGAATGGATAATTTATTATAGGCTATCACCACATAATTGGGAGATTTGCTTCCCATATGGATCTACCCGTTTCTATTCTTGTGTTTGACCATTCTTTAGGGAATCTTGACCTGCCTTCTTAAGAAAATCACCATTTGAGTTCTAGGAGAGAAGTTACCTTATTCTTGATAAATTTTCCCATTTAGCCTAAATTCAAAGTTTAAATTAAAGCTATCAATTTGTTGCACTCTCTCACTTATTCCTTGACTAGTTTATTGGTTATATATAATACTAATCATTTCTTCTCTTTATCTCTTTTTAGCCACTAAAATATTCTAATTTTTCTTAATACTTATTCTCCACTCTTATATACTTAGAGCTTTTAATCTAGTTTATGTACTATTTTAAACTTTTTTTCAAGATGCCTCTTATTTTATCCTTAAGTAAGAAAGAGTTAGATATGGAAAAAAAAATGGAGTTTCTAGTTTAGCTTATTTTAATGGTATCTCCTTTAAGGTGGTAGATTCTATTATGTTTCTCTAATTTGTATTTCTTTGTTCATAATAATTATTTGTAGATGCTTGAGTTTTAGCTTCTTATCTAAATGGTTTGGAAGTTAGGATCTTTTAGCTAAAAATTATTCTTTTGCAGCGTGGAATTGTGCTAAGCTTTCAAGAAATTTGTTATTACCTTTGAAATTTGGCATGTATAAGCATTTGAACTAGTGTACTATGTTATTTTCTGATCTTTGTATATATAAATGATTAAGAGTAATTTTGAGTTGAATTTTGAGAATATTTAGTATTTTATGTAAAAGTATGATTTCATAAGAAAATTATAGTTGAATTTATATGGATATAACATGATTAGTATATGAGCATGTGTTACCTCTATTCTCTATATATGGAAATGGTATAAAGTGATGTGGTTGGTTTTGGAGCCTAAATCACATTAAGAATTCCCATTATGTATTGTCTAGGCGCAAACTATCAATTAGTTAAGCTAAATTGATCGACTTGTCCATAGGATAATCAAATAGTTAGCCTAAACTAATTAAATGGGTTATTTGTGGTATCCCTTGGTGCTCTCTAATTAAACCCATAAACTAGTTTGATAATACAAATGGACCATTCATAGAACGGTCGACTAGTCTGACCAAACAAATAGACTATTTATAGGATGATCAACAAGTCTGACTAAACTGATATACTGGTTCAAGGGGAACACTAAGGTTATAATTAGTTAGTATAATGGGTTATGAAAACTTGGAAAATGGACCTAAGGGGATACTCTTGTAAGTAGATAATAGACACGGCTCATGAGATGCAGAATAACTTATTATTAATTACATGTTGTTATCCATGATATCTATATTTTGTTGATAAGCATGACAAGTTGTTGATTGTGTAAGTCTTTGCATGTCATGAAATGTTAATGCATTATATGATCATGTGAGTTTTAACTAGATATTTGAGCACATCATAACACTATGTATGTTAGTGCAATTTTTGGAGAATTTTAGTGTAGTATGGCATTTTATGTGAGGAACATAGGGATACCATGTTAATAAACACACATAGTGTTTCTAAGAGAAAATGTTAATGTGTTTTGAGAATAACTCAAAAATAAAGAAATAAACATGAGGGTTACATATTTCCTAAATACAAACTATATTTTTTCATATTTAATAAACACATTTTTTTCTCCATAGAATTTTTCTTCTATAAAAGGAGACATGTTGAAACCTAAGCCATTTAGAGTCCTACATCCCAACTTCTTCTTTTTCTTCATAGAAATCTCTATTCAAAGAGAATTATAGATTTTTATGATTGATTGGTTTAATTATCTTGTAATTCTACAAGAGCAAAAATAGAGATCTCTACTTTTTCATGAAATATTATAATTGGTGAGTGAATTCTCAATTGTACATAAACTAGCTAATCTCAATTTAGTACCTCTTTAAATACAAGCTAATTTCATAAAATTTTGTTATTAGAGGTGTGTTGTTGATGAGGTTTAATTATTATGATGGGTAAAAGAATTGATATTGAGAAGTTTAATTGATCCATCAATTTTGGATTATGGAAATTGAAGATGTGGGTGATTCTAATTCATAATGGATTGAAAAAAAACTTTATCCTATTATTAGAAGCTAAAATTAATGGTAGATGTGAGATTCATATAATTAGATCTGAAGGCTCTTTCTACCGTACAATTATGATTTCCATATGAGGTATTGTGGGAAGTGGAAAAAGAATCAGTGAAAGTTACATTATGGTTGAAGTTGGAGTCATTGTAAATAACAAACAGTTACAAACCGGCTACTATTGAAGAGTTAGCTTCATGACGTGAAACTAGGTAAGGGTTAATCTTTACAAAGTAATTTGGATAAATTTAACTCTATTATTATATATTTACATACTATAGATGTTAAATTAGATGATGAAGATTTGGCGATTATGTTTCTATGTTCTTGGCCCTCAAGTACTAAACATTTTATTGAGATAATTTTATATTTAAGGGATGAGTTAGTCTTTCAGGATATAAAATCTGCCCTTCTACAAAGGGAGTTGTTTGATAGTCAGTTAAATGCTAGCAGTAATTTTGAGGACTCACATATTGAGAGATTTGTAGCCATAGGGAGGGCCATAGGAGCGGGGGTCTAGTGACAGTAAAAAGTTTAGATTGAAGTCAAAGATTTGGAAGAAGAATGTGACATGCTATGGGTGTTATAATAAGGGTAATGTTAGGAAGTTTTTTTCCTAACTAGAATGTTGGTGCTACCTTTTTGAGTCATTCGATATAAAGGATGCTCCTTCAATTACACATAGTGATAGTGGTAGTGATAGAGATATATTATCTTCTATTGATAGACAGAATAAGATCATTTATAGGTAGATCTTGGATTTTGTGTGCTTATACCATATATGTCCAAACCGATGTTGATTTCGGATGTTTGAGGTGAATTAGGATGGAGCTATCTTGATGGGCAACAATGTTGCTTGCAAAGTTATTAGGATTGGGATGGTCAAGCTAAGGATGTATGATGGTGTGGTCAAGACACTATCTAATGTGAGACATGCCTTAGATATGACTAAGAGCCTTATTTGAGATCCTTAGATTTTAATGGGTACTGATGTGTTATTGAGGATGGTCCCTTAAGAGTTAAAAAAGGGGCTCTAGTGGTGATGAAGGAGAAGCATGTTGAGAAATTGTATGAGTTTATTGGTTCCACTATTATGGGAACATTTACAATGACATCATCAGGGTTGTCAAACTTAGATGTTATGAGACTTTGGCACATAAGACTAGGACAAATGAGTGTTAAGGGTTTAACAAAGCTCTAAGAGGAGGCTCCTAGATGGATAGAGTATAGGTACTATGGACTTCTCTAAGGACTATTTATTTGGTAAGCAAAATAAGGTTAACTTTTTTACAACTAAGTATAGTATGAGAGAGCCTCTTAAGTATATCCATTCAAAATTTGGGGTCCAACGAGAGTGGTTTCCAAGGGTGGTTTATGGTACTTGCTTATATTCATTAATGAATCCTCAAGAAAGGTATGAATTTATTTCTTAAAGCATACAGATGATGTGTTTGGTATTTCTTAAGGCTGAACAAATCCCTATAAGAGAAAGATTGATGCATGTTATCACAAGGAGGGCTAGGTACATATTTTTAAGCTAACAAGGTTCATATGGTAGCATACTTTATGAACTAGTCACCAAATCGATCCATTAATTTGAAGATACAAGAGGATTTGTGGTTTGGTAAGCTAGTTGAATACTTTGATTTGAATGTATTTAGTTATCCTACATATGCTTATGCAAATGATGGTACACTTGATCCTAGATCTAAGAAACTTATCTTTCTTGTTTCTACATTTAGAGTGAAGGGGTACATGTTATGGGACTTAACTGCATCCAATATCTTGACCAGCAAAGATGCTACCTTTAATGAGCTTGTGTTTGCCTAAAAAACTAAGTGTTGTGATTACATCAATAAGGAGGTTAAGTAGGATAGTACTTCAGGCTAGGTGGAGGTTGAGGTTAAGTTGAGTGAAAGAGACTCTTCTAATAGACCCACTATTCCTAAAGTTTGTGGATATAAGTAGCAAATGGAGTAAAAAGGCCTTGCTCTAGATAGAGGACATAGGGTTTTCAAGCCTTCAATTAGGTACCATTTTAAATAATTGTTTAGCTATACTTTATCTAGTGTAGAGATAATTTTTTATGTGCATGAGCCATCATCATTCTCAAAGGTTATTGAGAGTATTTATTCTATTGAGTGGTATGCTACTACGGAAGAAGAGATGGAGTCCTTATTGAAGAATTAGATGTGGGAATTTGTGAAGGCACCAAGGAATAAAAATATTGCTAATAGCAAGTAGGTGTATAAGTTTAAACAACGAGCTTTACGGGTCAAGAGACTGAGGTACAAGGCTTATTTATTTGCATGTGGATTCAGCCAGACTCCAAGCATAGACTATAAAGAGGTATTTTATCCTGTGGTTAGACATACTTCTCTTTGTAACTTGCTTGCACTTGTGGCTATACATGATTTTGAGTTACAGCAAATAGATGTTAAAACTATATTTTTTCATGGTGCACTCGAGGAGGGGATTTATATGCGATAGCCCAATGGGTTTGTGATTGAGAGGATTTGTGATCATGTGTTTCTGTTGAATATATTACTATACGGTTTGAAGTAGTCTCCTAAATAGTGGTATAAACAACTAAATTAGTTTATGCTTGAGCATGGTTTCTCTAGAAGTGAGTATAATAGATGTGTGTAATTGAAGGAGATGGAGGGTGGATTGTTTGTGTATCTTTTACTATATATCGGTGACATGGTAGTTCTAGTAAAATATATGTCTGATG
>JBDNDU010000029.1:22500-35372 GCA_039764185.1 Tamarix austromongolica | reverse complement strand
TTTTAGAACAATATAAAAAACAGGTACAAATAGTAAATCGAGGTACCCATTCTATGACAACTATCAACTTTCCCTCTATTTTGGTGCCTTTAGTGGGCCTAGTATTTCCGGCAATTGCAATGGCTTCTTTATTTCTTCATGTTCAAAGAAACAAGATTGTTTAGACACAATGGGGTCAAATCTGATTTTGTCAAGATTTAGATTTGAATCATAACACAGATATCGATTTAGTAGAAAGTGGAATATGGTATAACACGTGATTTCTTCCAAACATAAAAAAAACAACTTTTATGTATGTGAAAACGAGTAATTTAATTCAAATTCTTTTCAAGATTAGGATCGAATCGTTAGATGTTTAAAATAGAAAGTAAATGTATGTAGAGATCTATGACGTGGTAGGTTCTATGAAGGGGATATTCTTATATCAAACTAATTTGATGAATTACCCCATAAAAGTTCACATCCGAATAGAATGGTGCTAGTTGATGAGAGTTACTTCGGAAACAAAAAGAATACGTAAAGTCAAACAAGTTTGACTTTACGTATTCTTTTTTAAATTCAAATTCAATTAAATGCAACTCGATATAGTATGAATTGGCGATCAGAACGTATATGGATAGAACTTATAACAGGGTCTCGAAAAATAAGTAATTTTTGCTGGGCCTTTATCCTCTTTTTAGGTTCATTCGGCTTCTTATTGGTTGGAACTTCCAGCTATCTTGGTAGCAATTTGATATCTTTATTTCCTTCTCAGCAAATCCTTTTTTTTCCACAAGGGATCGTGATGTCTTTCTATGGGATCGCAGGCCTCTTTATTAGTTCCTATTTGTGGTGCACAATTTCATGGAATGTAGGTAGTGGTTATGATTTATTCGATAGAAAAGAAGGTAGAGTGTGTATTTTTCGTTGGGGATTCCCTGGAAAAAATCGTCGCATCTTCCTACGATTCCTTATAAAAGATATTCAGTCGATAAGAATAGAACTTAAAGAGGGTATTTCTACTCGTCGTATCCTTTATTTAGAAATCCGAGGCCAAGGGGCCATACCGTTGACTCGTACTGATGAGAATTTGACTCCACGAGAAATTGAACAAAAAGCTGCTGAATTGGCCTATTTCTTGCGTGTACCAATTGAAGTTTTTTGAAATGAAGTGATGAAGAACTGCTTTCTCATTCTCAGCTGGGGGTAAAAAAAACTCTCCAATTTTTGTATTGTTTTGACACCCATTTTTAATTATCACATCCCATTCATAAATTTCTATCCATTTTTTTTATTTTTGTACTATGGGTAGTCAGTTCAATTTTTTCGAAATATTTGATATTTCGATAGTTTTATTTTTTTATTTCAAAATCTTAATTCTTTACTTGAAGTGCATTTTTCAGGTATTTTTCGAAAGGAAAGAATTGCTTCGAATTTGACCAATTCAAATATCTGGAAAAAAGAAGTTTTTATTATTTCTTTATTAGATTTTTGTATTATTTCAACATTCTTCCAAATTATCAAGGAAAGATTCATCACCGAATGACAAAGCAAAGAATAACTTCATAGATTTGATACCTTGTAATAGAACTTATGGTTTATATCAATTTTTGATCACATAGAGTCGACGAATAAAATTGGTTCATTAACAATTGAATTTAGAGATGAAAAAAATGTCAAAAAAGAAAACATTTATTCCCCTTCTATTTATTGCATCTATAGTCTTTTTACCTTGGTGGATCTCTCTCTCATTTCATAAAAATATGGAATCTTGGGTTACTAATTGGTGGAATACTAAACAATCCGAAACTTTCTTGAATGATATTCAAGAAAAGAGTGTTCTAGCAAAATTTATAGAATTAGAGGAGCTACTCCTGTTGGACGAAATGATAAAGGAATACCCGAAGATACATTTACAAAAACTTCATATAGGAATCCACAAAGAAACGATTCAATTGATCAAGATGTACAACGGGGATTTTATTCATACGATTTTGCACTTCTCGACAAATATAATCTGTTTCATTATTCTAAGTGGTTATTCTATTCTGTGTAATAATGAACTTCTTATTCTTAACTCTTGGATTCAGGAATTTCTATATAACTTAAGTGACACAATCAAAGCATTTTCTATTCTTTTATTAACTGATTTATGTATCGGATTCCATTCGCCCCATGGTTGGGAACTTATGATTGGTTCTATCTACAAAGATTTTGGATTTGTTTATAACGATCAAATTATATCTGGTCTTGTTTCCACTTTTCCCGTCATTCTAGATACAATTTTAAAATATTGGATCTTCCGTTATTTAAATCGTATATCCCCATCGCTTGTAGTGATTTATCATTCAATGAATGACTAAAATCAAAAAGGATCTACTCTAAAGTAGCTGATATTAATCCAATTAGAATGTTTGTTACTTTGGTCCGAAGCAAAGAATTCACAATCAGACTGACTCTTTCTATGTCTACCCATCCAAGGCAAGGAGTTTTTCTGAGATTCCAGTAAATAGCAGATTCGTGGATAGGGAACTAGATTAGCAACCTACCCTAATTTATTGTATAAATTTTCGGGATCAAGGATTCGACTATGCAAACTAAAACTCTAAATACCTTTTCTTGGATAAAAGAACAGATTACTCGATCCATTTCCGTATTGCTCATGATATATATAATAACTCGGTCACCCAGTTCAAATGCATATCCCATTTTTGCGCAGCAGGGTTATGAAAATCCAAGAGAAGCTACTGGCCGTATTGTATGTGCCAATTGCCATTTAGCAAATAAGCCCGTGGATATTGAGGTTCCACAAGCAGTCCTTCCTGATACTGTATTTGAAGCAGTTGTTCGAATTCCTTATGATATGCAACTAAAACAAGTTCTTGCTAACGGCAAAAAGGGGGCTTTGAATGTGGGGGCTGTTCTGATTTTACCCGAGGGTTTTGAATTAGCTCCACCCGATCGTATTTCTCCCGTGATGAAAGAAAAAATAGGTAATCTTTCTTTTCAGAGCTATCGCCCCAATCAAAAAAATATTCTTGTGGTAGGTCCGGTTCCTGGGAAAAAATATAGTGAAATCACTTTTCCTATTCTTTCTCCCGACCCTTCTACTAAGAAGGATGTTTACTTCTTAAAATATCCAATATACGTAGGCGGGAACAGGGGAAGGGGTCAGCTTTATCCCGACGGAAGCAAGAGTAACAATACCGTTTATAATTCTACAGCAGCGGGTATAGTAAATAAAATTATACGAAAAGAAAAGGGCGGCTATGAAATTACCATAGCAGATGCATCAGATGGACGTCAAGTAGTTGATATTATTCCTCCAGGTCCAGAACTCCTTGTTTCAGAAGGTGAATCTATCAAACTCGATCAACCATTAACAAGTAATCCTAATGTGGGTGGATTTGGTCAGGGAGATGCAGAAATAGTACTGCAAGATCCATTACGCGTTCAAGGTCTTTTGTTCTTCTTAGCATCTGTTATTTTGGCACAAATTTTTTTGGTTCTTAAAAAGAAACAGTTTGAAAAGGTTCAATTGTCCGAAATGAATTTCTAGATTGGCGGATTTATCAACATAAAGTTTGTAACAAGAACTTAATTCATGTTGACAATTATGTATGATCAAGAAATAAAAAAAAAATCTGAAAGCACTTTTTTTCAACTCAAATTCAATTGGAATGATATGACTATATAACGAACTCTTATCAGATTGAAATGTTACAAAGTACATAAAATAAAAAGTTTTCGATTCGTTAATAAAATTAGATAATAGACTGAGACTAAATGGAGAATATCATGCACAAAAATGAGGGTAGCAAACGATTCTAGAAGGAATTCTTTTCCTGTCTAGTCTTCGACACAAGAAAAGGAATTTGACACATCTTTTTCTTGTGTTGAAATAGTAAGGATTCTTGATCTCGTTCGTCAAAAACGTAGTCTTAATTTCGATTTGGCTCGATTGAACTTTCTTCGGTTTATTATTTATTACGCTTATAATCGAAAAGTAAGGGACAAACAAAGCGCGGGAAATTGCTTGAGCAATAAATCGAATTTATTAAATGAAATGAACTAAAAAGATTTCAACTTTGAGGAAATACAAAAATTATATACAAAAGGCAATAGAATAAGGTTCTATTAGTAGAAAATAGTATAAAAATTTTTTGCATTGAATCTACAAAAATATATATTCTATTTTTTCAGTTAGGAAATCGAGCGTGTCTTTCTTCTAAAAATTGAACTAGTATAAAAAGGTATTATCGAAAAATAGATGTTTAGATGTTCTGAATCACCAAAGAAGTCAATTTTCAAAAAACATCAAATAGAGGTTTTTTTTTGAAAAATCGTGAAAATAGATCCTTTTGTTTATCCGAAAAAAAAAATATTCTGATTATCCATTAATTTAACGGGACCCCCTTCTTTTTTTGTCGAATTTGAGGGGGAAGGAAGGTCCCGTTGAGTTCTTACACTTTCATCTCTATACCTCAGCTCATCCGATTACTACAGGGATGAACCCAATCCGGAATATGAACCATAAAAAAAAATACCTAATAAACCGATTACAATAATACCAGTTACAGTACCTATTATCCAAAGAGGAATCCTTCCAGTAGTATCGGCCATTTACCCCGCTTCCCTCCACATTGAATCAAGTGCTCATGCTAGAGACATAAACAGTCATGGATAATTATGAGATCCTTCCGAATGGGATAAGATAACTTCTACTCTAATATATTCTTCTCTTGCTCTTGACTTCTTTTTAATTGAAAAAATAATTGGAAAATAAAACAGCAAGTACAAAAATGAGTAATAACCCCCAGTAGAGACTGGTACGATTCAATTCAACATTTTGTTCATTCGGGTTTGATTGTGTCGTAGCTCTATAATTCGGATTATGTTTTGTTTATCGTTGGATGAATTGCATTGCTGATATTGATCCCAAAAAAGAAACGGTAGGTACAGCTAGTCCGTGAACAGCCAACCATCGCACTGTAAAAATTGGATAAGTTCGGTCTATAGTCATTGGGCCTCCTAAACTAAAAGGATCTACTAAATTCATCGAGTTGTTCCAAAGAATCAAAACGTCCAGTTATTAATGGAATTCCTTGTCGGCTCTCTGTGAAATACTCGTTTGGCCGAGGGCTTCCAAACACATCGTAAGCTAATCCCGTACTGACGAATAACCAACCCGCAATGAATAGGGAAGGTATAGTAATGCTATGTATGACCCAGTATCGAATACTGGTGATAATATCAGCAAAAGAACGTTCTCCTGTGCTTCCAGACATGCTTAGCTCCACATATTCTTGTACAGTCAAAGGGAAATCGATTCCGTAAAAGATGAGATCAGTAAATTCAAAGTTACTGAAATTCAAATTCTTTGTGGGATCGTCAATATTGTACCAAAGGTGCCTTTAGAATATACCGAATCAGTATAGCTATCCTTCTTCTGACACAGCAAGGCAATTTTGATTTATATTGAAAGGAAGTACTAGAGAATTTTTTTTCTTGCATGTTGATAAAGCTATGCGCCATTTAATAGAAAATTCCTCAAATCAACAAATTAACTAGAATAGAGTTTCATTCCATTATAGACTTCGCTTAAATCAGCGTGAATCTGACAAGTTGGTTTAGATTTTAATAATAAGGAGTCATAAAATTTGAGTTGTAGAAGATCTGTTTTTCATTTCTTTTAAGGAATTCACTGGTCGTTGAGTAACAGGTATTAGATGAAAAAAAAGAATAAAATAATTTCATTGTAATACATTAATTAATATTCGTGATGCATGTATTCTTGGATTTGATCCAAAGTTTCTTTCTTGACCTAACCCCAAATGAAACTATTTTTTACCATAAAGAATATGGTACGAAAAAAGATAGGATCTATAAAGGTAAAGATAATATAATAGTAATTCTTACTAATTTTAGAGCCTATTTGAAAAAAAAAATTAAACTTAGGTAAGTACTTTATAAACATATGTATAAAAAAACTATTTCATTTAGCTCCTTCATGCCTACTTTAACTAGTTATTTCGGTTTCCTACTAGCGGCTTTAACTATAACTTCAGCCCTATTTATTGGTCTGAGCAAGATACGTCTTATTTGAAATGAATTGAATGAATAATTCATATCATAAAAATAAATCTTTCTGTGGGATTCTTTGTATTTTCTTTATTTTTTTTGATAGTTCTTCATCGTGGACATTGACAATTTTTGGTCATTGAGATTAATGGACAATTGGGATTCATATTTAGGGATAGATATTACCTCTCTTTTTTTCCTTTTCAAAAAAAAAAATTGAAATGATTGAAGTTTTGCTATTTGGAATTGTCTTAGGTTTGATTCCTATTACTTTGGCTGGATTATTCGTGACTGCATATTTACAATACCGACGTGGTGATCAATTGGACCTTTGATTAATTAAAAAATATTTTTTGATTGACTTCCTTCTTTCTTTTTTATTTAAGACACAGGAGGTCAATTTTCAATTACTATTGAAGTTGTTTTAGTCTAATTCAACTTAACAAGAAAAGAATCACGCTCTGTAGGATTTGAACCTACGACATTGGGTTTTGGAGACCCACGTTCTACCGAACTGAACTAAGAGCGCTTTCTTATCACAATAGATAAGACTATAAGGACAAGGATGCATTTTGTAATTGAATACTCCATCCTACATGCATATACTAGTATAGTATTCTAAAAATGACATATTATGTATGTTCAATTTTAATGAATCCCTCGTTACTTATCATAGTCTCATAGTAAAAGTAATAGGTAGGGATGACAGGATTTGAACCTGTGACATTTTGTACCCAAAACAAACGCGCTACCAAGCTGCGCTACATCCCTTTCAATTGGTTTACAGTGTCATTGTAAAGAATCCTTATCTTGTTTTCCACATCGTTTCGTTATTTCTACTATTGATATACACATTTGATCTTGCCATTTCTTCTTATTTTTCTCATATAATATAAGAAAAGTATTTGGATACATATGAATAAAATTGCTATAAAATAAAGTAAAAATCAATCAAATACTTTTCGGAAATTATCATTATCAGGAGCAAGGGTACATCTTTTTCTTAAAAAGTCAAATCGTATCTATCATCTACCGGATTGCTTTACATTTGAATTTGACTTAGAGATCTTATGTACAAAGACATGTGGCCATTAACTACATATGTATCTGATCATATAGCATATATGTATTACATTTATGTATTAAAATACAGAGCTCAACAAGGAGGATTTTCAATGCGAGATCTAAAAACATATCTCTCTGTGGCACCGGTATTAAGTACTCTATGGTTCGGATCTTTAGCAGGCCTATTGATAGAAATCAATCGTTTTTTCCCGGATGCGTTGACATTCCCCTTTTTTTCTTTTTAGTTATTGACATGGGAGGGGGGTAAGGAAGATTAGGGAGAGAATTCACTATCTGTGACTAATCCTTCTTCCCCTCCTTTCTCTTTTTTATTCGCAAATAAAAAAGTGGATTCACTTTCAGTCAAAAAAAAGCGGGAATGAAAAGATCGGTTTAGGGAAACGGTCTTATACAAGATACTTGATTGAAATATTCTACTGTGATTCGAAATCTATTTATAAATATTTGGATTCCTTTTTTGATTCCTTAGAGTTTATTTACTATTTCTTTATTACTTACAACGAAATCTTTTTTCTTGTATTTTGTATTATAAATTCCTTTTTGTCCTTTCTCTTCGCTTCCGGTCGAAAATATAAGAGTAATAACAAATACAAAGGAGGTTCATGGCCAAGGGTAAAGATGTTCGAGTTAGAGTTATTTTGGAATGTACTAGTTGTGTCCGAAAGAATCTTAATAAAAAATCAAGGGGTATTTCCAGATATATTACTCAAAAGAATCGACACAATACGCCTAGTCGATTGGAATTAAGAAAATTTTGTCCCTATTGTCATAAACATACAATTCATGGAGAAATAAAAAAATAAATCAAATAGAACGAAGGCTTATCTATGAAGGAACAAGACAAAAGAACATACATTCTTGATAGAGATTTCTATATCTAGATATAATTTATATATATATACATATATTTATATTAGATATATGTTATCTCTAATTAATAGATCTAGATATCGATAGAAATAGAATATAGATTATTAGATATCTTTATCTATAAATAATTTAAATTAGATAAAAATCAAAAAATTGAATATTTAGTCGAAAGATAAATAATAAAAAGATTATTATTCTATATATTATATAGATAGATAGAAATAGAAAATATCTTCTAAATAAGCCCTGTATGTAAGTTAATATATAAAATATAAATAAAAAAAATCCTATTTGGTAAAAAAAAGAATTCGAATTAATAAAAATGAATCATAACATAATAAATAGGATTTGCGTTACGTTATAAGTATAATTAGCATATTCGAATTCTATTTATTAGAAAGACAAATCAATATAATATAAAATAAAGAATAAAAAAGAAACTAAAAAACCATGGATAAATCCAAGCGACCCTTTCTTAAATCTAAGCGATCATTTCGCAGACGTTTGCCCCCGATTGGATCGGGGGATCAAATTGATTATAGAAACATGAGTTTAATTAGTCGATTTATTAGTGAACAAGGAAAAATATTATCTAGGCGAGTGAATAGATTGACCTTGAAACAACAACGATTAATTACTATTGCTATAAAACAAGCTCGTATTTTATCTTCGTTACCTTTTCTTAATAATGAAAAACAATTTGAAAGAGCCGAGTCGATCGCTAGAACTACGGGTTTTAGAACCAAAATGAAATAGGCTTACTCTTTATTAAATTGAATCCAAATTCTAATCGGAACTCCAACCCAGATGGATGTTTTTTTCGAAATCGCAAAATCCTAGAATCCTGTCGTGTTGTAAAAAAAAATCATGGAGAATCAATATTTTTTTTATTGAATTAATGAATTCAATGGGCTCTGACTAAATTCTCGTATTTTATTAGACTATTTTCTACTTTATATTCCCGGAGTTCATTCTCCGGGGAACTTTTTTAAATCATTTCGGGGGATTCTTTCCAATCTTCTTTTTTTAGGATCTCATTGGAAATCATATGAAGACATTTATTATTTAATATAGCTATTTGTGCAAGTATTTTACGATTAAGAAGCAACTTTCTCTTGTACAGATCATTTATAAATATACTATACTTATAGTATATATCCTTTTCGCGAATTACTGCGTTTATCCGAGTGATCCACAAACGACGAAAATCTCGCTTTTGCCGATTTCTATCCCGATGAGCCGAAACCAAAGCTCTTATTTTCTGTTGAACAATAGTTCGAGTAAGTCTTGAATGAGCCCCCTGAAAGCTTGATGCAAATAAACGAATTTTTTTTCTACGTCTTCGAGCTATATATCCGCGTTTAACTCTGGTCATTTAATAAATTAAACTTTTATGAATAACTAATCGATTTTTTTTTTGTGAGTTATTCTTTTCTCCGTTCCTGGTCTATGAATAACAAAACTTATTTTTCCAATGTATAAAAAAAAATTCCAATGGCTTTTGCTACTATAACCTTCCTGGCCACAATTTTTTCTTTTTCTAGGCTCAAAACGAAAAATTTCATTGATATTAGGTGTCAGATGAATAAATAAATAGTGGGTTCCTTCGTTTCTATGGTTACTTATTAAACGGTGAGGTCCTCTCTATACACCGGAGCTCTTTACTTCATTTGGTCAATCTTATTGGTAACTTGTACAGTTCAAACTCTTTGGCTCTACCCATGAATTATCTAGTAATAGGTCTTTCACAATGAGATCTCCCTATACAGTAACGGTATTTCATTTTGAAGGTTAGCTCTGGATAGCTGACCCTGTTAGTCCGTTTTGTTTTGCAAGAATGGGAGCATAATATTTTTGTTTGACAAAGAAATAGGATTTATCCCGCTTAATGGATAACATTTGCTACCAATGGGATATTGCTTCTTATCTTAAATGGAGCTGATTGGATTTACACCAAGAGAAACCATAAATTTCATACCCAATAGCCAATAAATGATAGATTTTTTTTAGATAGTGATTGGAGTTCTTCCATTTTATCTTATTCATTGGGTATTGATTATTGAGACTGAAAAATTATTTGTTTTTTGTTCCAGCTCATAATCTGAACGAGTCACACATACACCCTAGTACATGTTCCTCGACGCTGAGGACACCCCCGCAGGGCGGGGGATTTCGTTACATTTCGGATTGGCTGTCTTGCGTTTCTAATAAGTTGTTTAATAGTTGGCATGCTGAATTATTTATTACATAATGGACTGGTTTAGATCAATCCTAACCAGATGATTATGAATCATATCGAATTAATTTAATATTTTTTAGAATATGAAACCCAGTATAAGAAAAAAAACTCTCAACTTAAATCGTGGATTTAACCATTTTCATTGTTATTCAACCGCTACAAGATCGACAATTCCATGAGCTTGGGCTTCTGTTGCTGACATGAAAATATCCCTTTCCATATCTTCGGATACAACCCATAAAGGTTTGCCCGTTCTTTGTACATAAACCCTTGTGAGGGTTTCGCGTAGTTTCAATAGTTCTTCCGCTTCCAGGACAAATTCTCCTGTTTGTGCCTCATAAAAAGAACTAGCAGGTTGATGAATCATTACCCTGATGTATAGAACATAAAAACGATTCTTTTCTCTTCGCCTCATTATCCATGCGAGAGAAAAGCAAAAGAAAAAAGGATATAATTGAGCAACCGTACGTGCATATCATATTTTGCGCATTGCATACGGCTCTACAATGGGATTTACTTTTCTCTTCCATTTAGGTAAGAGCAAAGTAGGATCGATCAGATCCAGATTAAGTAAATTATCCAATTACCACCCTTCTTTTTTTTGTAGGAATTCAAAAATACTATGATGGCTCCGTTGCTTTATCTATTAATCTCGTATGTAATTCAGCAATCCCAAAGTTTCTTTTTGATCCGAAAACAAAGAAGAAAAAAGAATTTTGTTTTACTCTTTCAAACATAAATTGAAAAGGAAGAGCCTTTTGGTATGAAAACAAAAAGTTTGTGACGCTGAAACGGACTCCTGATAAATCAAATCAGAAATACCCTTTAATCTCATACTACTCTCTCGATACATAATCTAATTTTTAGAAAAAAAAAAATACAAAATTTTATCATATCGAATTCAAAGTGCCATGCTATTATTACTTAATATTCATTTCATATTTTATATGGCGAAGCGAAGGCATAGTCTTATTTTTTTTCTCAAATAAAAAACTCATTGGCGCCAAGCGTGAGGGAATGCTAAACGTTTGGTAATTTCTCCTCCGACCAGAATAAAAGATCCCATTGAAGCGGCTAATCCCATGCATATTGTATGTACATCGGGTCGCACAAATTGCATAGTATCATAAATAGCTACTCCAGGTATTACCCATCCGCCAGGAGAATTTATAAACAAATACAAATCCTCGGTATCATCCTCGATACTGAGATATACCATAAGACCAATAAGTTGATTTGAGATCTCGCTATCAACCTCTTGGCCTAAAAAAAGTAATCTTTCTCGATAAAGTCGGTTGATTAGGGTTAATTCTTATCCCTTAAGAACCGTACATGCATCTTTTGATGCATACGGTTCAAAATCAAATGTTAAAATGAAAAAAATCAATGTGTAGATTCCGGCCCTCTTTCTTTTTTCATAGCAGTTCTTTCTATTTATAACTTTTAATGATAATGAAAGGGCTTTTTATTCTATTTTTAAATCCTAGTAATAATAAATAGTATAATAAAAAAGAATTCACTAAACTTATCGAACTAACTTCTCATTGATGTAGTTTTTCATCGAGATCAAATCCAAATCTCGAGGTCATTTTCTTGTTCTTGAATGGGCCTATTTAATTCTTTTAGGTTTTTGCTCTACTCCGGGTAAAAATGGGACCGATTTCGATTTGTACATATAGGACAAATACTTCTAATACCACCTTTTTACTCTTGAATTCATTGCACGTTTTTCAGCCAAATTTAGTATTTAACGTATTCATCATCTTTTTTTATTGGAATGATTCAGGTTTAGATCTTTACTTATATCTATTCTCTTTATAATTTCAATAGTAATAATAAAGAATTTAGCCTATAAGCAATAATCATTGATATATTTATTATTAATTGGGATTTTTAAAAACGGAGCCTGGATACTTCAATTTATTGGTCCAACCAAGCCAACCATAAATTATTCTAATTTTAGAATATGAATTCCCCTAAAATTCAAAAATGAATCTGATTGCACTTCACGCTCCAAATTTTTCATGATTCAATCTATCTTTTTTGGGCGAAGGGAAGGATATCTCGATCGGGAGAGAGAACGGGGAAATCCCATATGACCCAATCGATCTGACAAGTCGCACTATACGTCAACCCAAGATGCATCTTCCTCTCCAGGACTTCGGAAGGGTACTTTTGGAACACCAATAGGCATTAACTAAAATAAAAAATAATTAAGTACTCTATTTCACTTTGATGTGGAAACGTAATAAAGAATTAATAAAGAATGGGGTTATTGTCTTCATAATATCAACCTTTATGAGATTTTTTGAATCGATTCGAAAAGTTCATAAAAGGAGACAAAATGAATAAAAGAAAATTTTTACGAATATAACTTTCTAATGATGAACAAGTATGAAAGCCTTAACTCATATAAAATAGTATCAACCTCCCCATTGCGTATTGGTACTTATCGGGTATAGAATAGATCTGCTTCTCTTTCTTCCTACAAATAGAAATTTTCCATTATTACCAACAGAATAGAATTCAGATTAATCATTGTTCCATGGGTTATTTCGGAACAAAGGTTCATTCCATAGCCAGAATTTTTTCCAATGCAATGCAATAAAGTTACATA
>JBDNDU010000029.1:12500-17500 GCA_039764185.1 Tamarix austromongolica | reverse complement strand
AATATTACCTGAATGGTATTTTTTTCCCGTATTTCAAATACTTCGTACAGTACCCAATAAGTTATTGGGTGTTCTTTTAATGGTTTCAGTACCCGCAGGATTATTAACAGTGCCTTTTTTGGAAAATGTTAATAAATTCCAAAATCCATTTCGTCGTCCAGTAGCAACAACCGTCTTTTTGGTTGGTACTGTAGTGGCCCTTTGGTTAGGTATTGGAGCAACATTACCTATTGATAAATCCTTAACTTTAGGTCTTTTTTAAATTTAAATTTCAAATAAATTGAAATTCATTTAATTGTGAAATAAAAAAAAAAAAAGATATGTGTATCTAGGGAATAGTCCCTTCAAGGTTAATTTTCCCTAGATACATCTCTTCAATTTCATTCTGTGGATCTATTCAAAAAATATGGATTGTGCTAACCATTCCATCAAAACTCATTATTCGTTTTTTTTAGTTTTTTTTTTACAAAAAAATGGATTTAAAACTTTTTTTTCGGTAAATCAATTGCGAAATACTTTTCGAGAGTACCCAATATCTGTTTTACATCTTCTATCCGAAAATTTTCAATTTTCATAAGATCTTCTTGATTGTTATTCAAAAGGTCAAATAATGTATGTATATTGGATTTTTTGAGGCAATTGTAGATCTTAGGCGGCAATTCTAATTGGTCAATAAAAATCAATTTCAATGCTATTTTTTCTTTGTTTTGTTTTAGTTTAGTCAATCTATCATGAACGGTAAAAAGGGGTAAAGTAACCTTGTATTTATTGTCCTCTAAATTAAAGTTTTCTTCTTCTGCATGGAGAAAAGGAATAAATAAATCAATTAAGTTCCGAGAGCCTTCATAAAGTGCTTCTTTAGGAGTTAAACTTCCATTTGTCCATATTTCGAGAAAAAGTATTTCTTGTTTTTCATTCCCATCCCCATAAGAATGAATACTATGATTCACATTTCGAACAGGCATGAATACAGCATCTATAGGATAACTTCCGTCTTGAGAGTTATTGGGTGTTTTTATACGATATCCACGATTCCTCTCGAGTTGTAATCCAATATAAAAGTCAATTGGCTCCGTCAAACTAGCTATATGTTGTGTATTATCAATAATTTCCACAGAAGGTGGTAAGATGATATCTTGAGCAGTTACACATTTAGGGCCCCGAACACAAATAGATGCGTCACAAGTTCCATATAGATTACTTTTCAACACAATTTCTTTCAAATTCATTAAAATTTCGTGTACTGATTCTTGAATACCTATTATAGTAGAATATTCATGTGATATTTTCTCAGATTTTGCACGTGTAATACATGTTCCTTCTATTTCTCCAAGCAAAGCTCTACGCATCGCAATGCCTATTGTGTCGGCTTGACCTTTCATAAGTGGAGAAAGAATAAAGCGTCCATAATAAAGACGTTTACTCTCTGTTCTTGATTCAACACACTTCCACTGCAGTGTCCGAGTAGATACTCTTATTTTCTCTCGAACCATAGTAATATTATAGATAATAGATCAGATCATTGAATCATTTCTTTCTCTTGAAATCTCTTCAATGTTTCTTTCTACACACGTCGTTTTTTAGGAGGTCTACAACCATTATGTGGCATAGGGGTTACGTCCCGTACGAAACTTAATAGTATACCACTTCTACGAATAGCTCGTAATGCTGCATCCCTTCCCAGACCAGGGCCTTTTATCATAACTTCTGCTCGTTGCATACCCTGATCGACTACTGTACGAATAGCATTTCCTGCTGCGGTTTGAGCAGCAAAAGGTGTCCCTCTTTTTGTACCTCTGAATCCACAAGTACCAGCAGAGGCCCAAGAAACCACCCGACCTCGTACATCTGTAACAGTCACAATGGTATTGTTGAAACTTGCTTGAACATGAATAATGCCCTTTGGTATTTTACGCGTACTTTTACGTAAACTAATACGTCTATTACTACGTGAACCAATTCTTGGTATAGGTTTTGCCATATTTTATCATCTCATAAATATGAGTCAGAGATCTATGGATATATCCATTTCATGTCAAAACAAATCCTTTCATTTTGTTATTTGTCAATTGATTCTTTTCGCTCTTTTACTTTGAGTAGGAGGATTATCCTTGTCGTTGTTTATGTTTCGGGTTGGAACAAATTACTATAATTCGTCCCCTTCTGCGGATCAGCCGACATTTTTCACAAATTTTACGAACAGAGGCTCTTATTTTCATATCTGTCATTCCTTATTCTAATTCCGAATCTATTTATTGGAAGAAATTAAGTGTCTTTAAATTTGGAACCTCGAATTGGATTCCGGAATGCTGAAGTTTAAAAATCGTTTAATCAGTTGAATCCTTGTTGCGAAGTCTATAAATTATCCGTCCTCTAGTTGAATCATAACGGCTTACTTCAATTTTAACTCGATCCCCCGGGAGGATCCGTATAAAACTACGTCGTATCCTTCCTGAAACATAACCTAGAATCAGATCGTCATTATCTAAACGAACCCGGAACATACCATTAGGAAGTGATTCAGTAATCAAACCTTCATGAATCCATTTTTGTTCTTTCATTCCAGGTAAAACCCCCTTAAAGTATTAACTAATGGAGGAGTAGCGCTATTCGACAAGCCATTCTTTTTCTTTTTTTCACAACTAAGAAGTTTTGGATCCAATTCGGATATTAATATTAGAAGGATTACCATATATAACATAAAATTTCTCCGCCAATTCCTTCTAATCGAGCCTCTCGGTCTGTCATTATACCTCGAGAAGTAGACAGAATTACAATTCCCATTCCGCCTAAAATTCGAGGAATTCGTTGATAATTAGAATAGATTCGGAGACCAGGCCGACTTACTCTTTTTAAATTTAAAAGATTTCTACAAGGTCCTTTACGATTTCTTCTATGTCGCAGAGTTAAAACAAAAAAATAGTTGTGTTTTTCCTGATGTTTTCTTGCGTTTTCGATAAAACCTTCTCGTAAAAGTATTTTAACAATATTTTCGGTCATGTTAGTATATGCTATTCGAACTGTTCCTTTTCTATTCATGTCAGCATTTCGTATAGAGGTTATTATATCAGCAATAGTGTCCCTACCCATGATGAATTCCAATTAGTTATGCTTTTATATAATCAACATGCTTTTATTAGTTTATTATTTATTTGAATTTAATTATTACTAAAAATTAAAGGGATATACGTGATACATAATCTACTAAAGGAAATTGAATTGATTTTCTTTTTATTCAAATATCCTATTCTAACTATACTATAGTATAGTAGTATAGTTGTTTTTTTATAATACTTCTGGGGCTAATGAAACTATTTTAGTAAAATTTAACTGTCTCAACTCTCGAGCGATGGCGCCAAAAACTCGAGTTCCTTTTGGATTTCCTTCGTTATCAATGATAACTGCAGCATTGTCATCATATCGTATTATCATACCATTATCCCGTTTGAGTTCTTTACGGGTACGTACAATTACAGCTCTGATCACTTCTGATCTTTCTAAGGGCATATTTGGAATTGCTTCTTTTATCACAGCAACAATAACGTCACCAATATGAGCATATCGACGATTGCTAGTTCCTATGATTCGAATACACATCAATTCTCTAGCCCCGCTGTTGTCTGCTACATTCAAATGGGTCTGAGGTTGAATCATATCATTTTTTATCTTTTAATGCAAAGGGCGAAAAAAAGAAATATTGTTTGTCCAAAACCAAAAACATCTGCGGTTGTTTTTTTATCCTAAAAATAAATTTCCTTTGATTTTATATTCCTATTCTGAAATAATGAATTGAGTTCGTATAGGCATTTTTGATGCCGCTATTGAGATAGCCTTTCTGGCTATATTTTCTGTTACTCCGCTTATTTCATAAAGTATTCGACCTGGTTTTACAACAGCTACCCAATATTCGGGGGATCCTTTGCCCGAACCCATACGTGTTTCTGCAGGTCTTACTGTAACTGGTTTGTCTGGAAATATACGTACCCATATTTTTCCACCACGACGTGCATTTCGTGTCATTGCTCGTCGTCCAGCTTCTATTTGTCTAGATGTGATCCAAGCAGGTTCAAGTGCCTGAAGAGCATATCTACCGAAACAAATATGATTACCTCGATAGGATGTTCCCTTCATTCTTCCTCTATGTTGTTTACGGAATCTGGTTCTTTTGGGGTTATAGTTGATGGTTTTTTCCACATTCCATCTCTACTACAGAACCGGACATGAGAGTTTCTTCTCATCCGGCTCCTCGCGAATGATTCAATTCAAAGAATCTTATATGAAAATATATATGGATCTCATAATAGACTTAATCAATCAATTTTGTGAGACTCATTTTATTTATTCAAATTTTATATATTTATATTATATAAATATGATCAATTTTGAACTCTATTTTTTTTTCATTTTACAATTTGATTTCATATATTCATATATAAATCAGATCCATATGATTTCTATATTATAAACATATAATTAGATTAATTGATGAATATTTCATATGACCTTCATGTTCTTTTTGTTTTTTATTTTCTTGTATGAGATTGCCTAAAGGTTCGTTTTAAGAATCCAAATACAGAATAAACTTTCGCGGGCGAATATTTACTCATTTAAGATCTATTTCAGTTGAGTTATAGAATTAGCTCATGGCTTCTCAGAATAGATTAATTTTTTTCTGGTTTGTTCCGCCATCCTTTTCAATGAATCATGAGGATTCTTTTTCAATCGAATCTTCTATATTCAAAGTTTTCGTCGTTCCCATCGCTTCTTGATTAATATGATTAGGCCTTACTTTTACAATGGAGCTTTTAATACAATTTTTTCTTGAGCCAACCTTCTTAGTCTTTATTGGCTCGAAGCTCTCAATTTATTTTGATGAATGGATTCATATTCAGATAATGATAGATGAATCTTTATTGATGCTTTATTACACTGTTGTTTATGAGGTGGTTTATAGACCTTACATATTGGGATCATATATCATTTATATATATATTAAATTT
>JBDNDU010000029.1:0-7500 GCA_039764185.1 Tamarix austromongolica | reverse complement strand
TCTTTTCTCGAGAAAAAAGTGGGCTATTTCTTTGCAAAATTGTGCTCAATTTCATATGTGGCAATTCCGCCAAGATCTCTTCGTTAGTTGGGGGAAGAATCCGCACGAATCGGATTTTTTGAGGAACGTATCGAGAGAGAATTGGATTTGGTTAGACAATGTGTGGTTGGTAAACAAGGATCGGTTTTTTAGCAAGGTACGGAATGTATCGTCAAATATTCAATATGATTCTACAAGATCTAGTTTCGTTCAAGTAACGGATTCTAGCCAATTGAAAGGATCTTCTGATCAATCTAGAGATCATTTTGATTCCATTAGTAATGCGGATTCGGAATATCGCACATTGATCAATCAAAGAGAGATTCAACAACGAAAAGAAAGACCGATCCTTTGGGATCCTTCCTTTCTTCAAACGGAAGGAACAGAGATAGAATCAGACCGATTCCCAAAATGCCTTTCTGGATATTCCTCAATGTCTCGGCTATTCACGGAACGTGAGAAGCCGATGAATAATCATCTGCTTCCGGAAGAATTCGAAGAACTTCTTGGGAATCCTACAAGATCCATTCGTTCTTTTTTCTCTGACAGATGGTCAGAACTTCATCTGGGTTCCAATCCTACTGAGAGGTCCACTAGAGATCATAAATTGTTGAAGAAAGAACAAGATGTTTCTTTTGTCCCTTCCAGGCGATCAGAAAAGAAAGAAATGGTTAATATATTGAATATAATTACGTATTTACAAAATACCGTCTCAATTCATCCTATTTCATCAGATCCGGGATGGGATATGGTTCCGAAGGATGAACCGAATATGGACAGTTCCAATAAGATTTCATTCTTGAACAAAAATCCATTTTTTTCTTTATTTCATCTATTCCATGACCGGAACAGGGGGGGATACACGTTACACCACGATTTTGAATCCGAAGAGAGATTTCAAGAAATGGCAGATCTATTCACTCTATCAATAACCGAGCCGGATCTGGTGTATCATAAGGGATTTGCCTTTTCTATTGATTCCCACGGATTGGATCAAAAACAATTCTTGAATGAGGTATTCAACTCCAAGGATGAATCGAAAAATAAATCTTTATCGGTTCTACCTCCTATTTTTTATGAAGAGAATGAATCTTTTTATCGAAGGATCAGAAAAAAATGGCTTCGGATCTCCTGCGGGAATTCTTTGGAAGATACAAAACCAAAAAGAGTGGTATTTGCTAGCAACAACATAATGGAAGCAATCAATCAATATAGATTGATCCGAAATCTGATTCAAATCCAATATAGCACCTATGGGTACATAAGAAATGGATTGAATCGATTATTTTTCATGTTAATGAATAGATCGGATCGCAACTTCGAATATGGAATTCAAAGGGATCAAATAGGAAAAGATACTCTGAATCATAGAACGATAATGAAATATACAATCAACCAACATTTATCGAATTTGAAAAAGAGTCAGAAGAAACGGTTCGATCCTCTTATTTTTATTTCTCGAAGCGAGAGATCCATGAGTCGGGATCCTGATGCATATAGATACAAATGGTTCAATGGGAGCAAGAATTTCCAGGAAAATTTGGAACATTTCGTTTCTGAGCAGAAGAGCTGTTTTCAGGTAGTGTTCGATCGATTACGTATTAATCAATATTCGATTGATTGGTCTGAGGACAAAAAAGATTTTTCTAAGTCACTTCATTTCTTTTTGTCCAAGTTGCTTCTCTTTTTGTCTAATTCACTTCCTTTTTTCTTTGTGAGTTTCGGGAATATCCCCATTAATAGGTCCGAGATTCACATTTATGAATTGAAAGGTCCGAATGATCAACTCTGCAATCCGTTGTTAGAATCAATAGGTCTTCAAATCGTTCATTTGAAAAAATTGAAAGCCTTCTTATTGGATGATCACGATACTTCCCAAAAATCAAAATTCTTGATCAATGGAAGAACAATATCACCATTTTTTTTCAATAAGATACCAAAGCGGATGATTGACTCATTCCATACTAGAAAGAATCGCAGGAAATCCTTTGATAACACGGATTCCTATTTCTCAATGATATCCCACGATCAAGAAAATTGGCTGAATCCCGTGAAACCGTTTCATAGAAGTCCATTGATATCTTCTTTTTATAAAGCAAATCGACTTCGATTATTGAATAATCCACATCACTTTTGCTTCTATTGTAACAAAAGATTCCCTTTTTATATGGAAAAGGCCCGTATCAATAATTATGATTTTACGTATAGAAAATTTCTCAATATCTTGTTCATTCGCAACAAAAGATTTTCTTTGTGCGTCGGTAAAAAAAAACATGCTTTTTTGGAGAGAGATACTATTTCACCAATCGAGTCACAGGTATCTAACATATTCATACCTAACAATTTTCCACAAAGTGGTGACGAAAGGTATAACTTGTACAAATCTTTCCATTTTCCAATTCGATCCGATCTATTCGTTCGTAGAACTATTTACTCGATCGCAGACATTTCTGGAACACCTCTAACAGAGGGACAAATAGTCAATTTGGAAAGAACTTATTGTCAACCTCTTTCAGATCTGAATCTATCTGATTCAGAAAGGAAGAACTTGCATCAGTATCTCAATTTCAATTCAAACATGGGTTTGATTCACACTCCATGTTCTGAGAAAGATTTACCATCCGAAAAGGGGAAAAAACGGAGTCTTTGTCTAAAGAAATGCGTTGAGAAAGGGCAGATGTATAGAACCTTTCAACGAGATAGTGCTTTTTCAACTCTCTCAAAATGGAATCTATTCCAAACATATATGCCATGGTTCCTCACTTCGACAGGGTACAAATATCTAAATTTGATATTTGTAGATACTTTTTCAGACCTATTGCCGATACTAAGTAGCAGTCACAAATTTGTATCCATTTTTCATGAGATTATGCACGGATCAGATATATCATGGCGAATTCTTCAGAAAAAATTGTGTCTTCCACAATGGAATCTGACAAGTGAGATTTCGAGTAAGTGTTTACATAATCTTCTTCTGTCCGAAGAAAGGATTCATCGAAATAATGAGTCACCATTGATATCGACACATCTGAGATCGCCAAATGTTCGGGAGTTCCTCTATTCAATCCTTTTCCTTCTTCTTCTTGCTGGATATCTCGTTCGTACACATCTTCTATTTGTTTCCCGAGCCTCTATTGAGTTACAGACAGAGTTCGAAAAGGTCAACTCTTTGATGATTCCATCATACATGATTGAGTTGCGAAAACTTCTAGATAGGTATCCTACATCTGAACCGAATTCTTTCTGGTTAAAGAATCTCTTTCTAGTTTCTCTGGAACAATTAGGAAATTCTCTAGAAGAAATACGGGGTTCTGCTTCTGGCGTGCTATTGGGCGGTGGTCCCGCTTATGGGGTCAAATCAATACGTTCTAAGAAGAAAGATTTGAATATCAATCTCATCGATATCATCGATCTCATAAGGATCATACCAAATCCCATCAATCGAATCACTTTTTCGAGAAATACGAGACATCTAAGTCATACAAGTAAAGAGATCTATTCATTGATAAGAAAAAGAAAAAAGGTGAACGGTGATTGGATTGATGATAAAATAGAATCCTGGGTCGCGAACAGTGATTCGATTAATGATGAAGAAAGAGAATTCTTGGTTCAGTTCTCCACCTTAACGACAGAAAAAAGGATTGATAAAATTCTATTGAGTCTGACTCATAGTGATCATTTATCAAAGAATGACTCTGGTTATCAAATGATTGAACAACCGGGAGCAATTTACTTACGATACTTATTTGACATTCATCAAAAGTATCTAATGAATTATGAGTTCAATACATCCTGTTTAGCAGAAAGACGGATATTCCTTTCTCATTATCAGACAATCACTTATTCACAAACCTCGTGTGGGGCTAATAGGTTTCATTTCTCATCTCATGGAAAACCCTTTTCGCTCCGCTTAGCCCTATCCCCCTCTAGGGGTATTTTAGTGATAGGTTCTATAGGAACTGGACGATCCTATTTGGTCAAATACCTAGCGACAAACTCCTATGTTCCTTTCATTACGGTATTTCTGAACAAGTTCCTGTATAACAAGCCGAAACGTTTTCTTATTGATGATATCGACGATATTGGTGATAGTGATGATATTGATGATATTGATGATAGTGACGATATCGATCGTGACCTTGATACGGAGCTGGAGCTGCTAACTATGGAGCTAACTATGGATATGATGCCGGAAATAGACCGAGTTTATATCACCCTTCAATTCGAATTAGCAAAAGCAATGTCTCCTTGCATAATATGGCTTCCAAACATTCATGATCTGGATGTGAATGAGTCGAATTACTTATCCCTCGGTCTATTAGTGAACTATCTCTCCAGGGATTGTGAAAGAGGGTCCACTCGAAATCTTCTTGTTATTGCTTCGACTCATATTCCAAAAAAAGTGGATCCCGCTCTAATAGCTCCGAATAAATTCAATACATGCATTAAGATACGAAGGCTTCTTATTCCACAACAACGAAAGCACTTTTTCACTCTTTCATCTATTAGGGGATTTCACTTGGAAAATAAAATGTTCCATACTAATGGATTCGGGTCCATAACCATGGCTTCCAATGCACGAGATCTTGTAGCACTTACCAATGAGGCCCTATCGATTAGTATTACACAGAAGAAATCCATTATAGACACTAATACAATTAGATCCGCTCTTCATAGACAAACTTGGTATTTGCGATCCCAGATAAGATCGGTTCAGGATCATGGGATCCTTTTCTATCAGATAGGAAGGGCTGTTGCACAAAGTGTACTTCTAAGTAATTGCCCTATAGATCCTATATCTATCTATATGAAGAAGAAATCATGTAACGAAGGGGATTCTTATTTGTACAAATGGTACTTCGAACTTGGAACGAACATGAAGAAATTCACGATACTTATTTATCTTTTGAGTTGTTCTGCCGGATCGGTCGCTCAAGATCTTTGGTCTCTACCCGGACCCGATGAACAAAATGGGATCACTTCTTATGGACTCGTTGAGAATGATTCTGATCTAGTTCATGGCCTATTAGAAGTAGAAGGCGCTCTGATGGGATCCTCACGGACAGAAAAAGATTGCAGTCAGTTTAATAATGATCGAGTGACATTGCTTCTTCGGCCCGAACCAAGGAATCCCTTAGATATGATGCAAAATGGATCTTGTTCTATCGCTGATCATAGATTTCTCTATGAAAAAGACGAATCGGAGTTTGAAGAAGGGGAAGGAGCTCTCGACCCGCAAGAGTATTTAGTCAATCACATAGTTTGGGCTCCTAGAATATGGCACCCCTGGGGCTTTCTATTTGATTGTATCGAAAGGCCCAATGAATTGGGATTTCCCTATTGGGCCAGGTCATTTCGGAGCAAGTGGATCATTTATGATGAAGAGGATGAGCTTCAAGAGAACGATTCGGAGTTCTTGCAGAGTGGAACCATGCAGTACCAGACACGAGATAGATCTTCCAAAGAACAAGTCTTTTTTCGAATAAGCCAATTCATTTGGGACCCTGCAGATCCATTATTTTTCCTATTCAAAGATCAGCCCTTTGTCTCTGTGTTTTCACATCGAGAATTCTTTGCAGATGAAGAGATGTCAAATCTTACTTCCCAAACGGATCCTCCTACATCTATATATAAACGCTGGTTTATCAAGAATACGCAAGAAAAGCACTTCGAATTGTTGATTTCTCGCCAGAGATGGCTTAGAACCAATAGTTCATTATCTAATGGATCTTTCCGTTCTAATACTCTATCCGAGAGTTATCAGTATTTATCAAATCTGTTCCTATCTAACGGAAGGCTATTGGATCAAATGACAAAGACATTCTTGAGAAAAAGATGGCTTTTCCCGGATGAAATGAAAATTGGATTCATGGAACAGGAGAAAGATTTTGTATTCCTTAGCCGTAAAGATATGTGGCCATGAAAGAGGGATTAAGTGGAACAGAATTGACTGGGTGGTAGAGTCGTGGAAACACTTGTTTTTTCCATATTTCGGACCTTAACTCCATGGAACAATATGCTACTGCTGAAACATGTAAGAATTGAAATCTTAGATCAAAACACTATGTATGGATGGTATGAACTGCCTAAACAATAATTCTTGAACAGCGAACAACCAGAGCCCTATTACTTTACTCACTACATCAAAAAATTTCCATTAATGAAAGATGTCAATCCATTGGAAAATAAAAAATACGCACGTCTGATGAAATGGTTGTTGCTATCTGCTCCAATAACGAATCATTGGTTTGACTGAATAACTAAATAAAATACCCTATATGGATAATACACATTCCAGTTGACCGAGCCTAATTCTAATTGTTTTGTTCCGAAGCAAAGATATCCACGGGGCCGTTCGTCCTATTCATTCAGATATTCACGACCAAGAATCTTTCGGATAGGCCCTGAAAGGAGAAAGAAGGCTGGAATGCCAACAGGCGTCTATTATTGAATTCACCCGACCTGATAGTACCTATTTTGGGAACGTCCAGTGCCAAAGTCACTGAATGGGTAAATCGCCAATCCCTAAAACGGACTATGTAATTGATCTGCTGAGTTACGTTATGGGCGGGTTACTAGAGGTTTCTATTGTATCAATCTACCCTTGTGTGATTCCTGTTGAAGCATATACTCGGGGGTTGGGTGCAGGGCGGAAAATTTCCAAGCGGACTCCCCCTCATTAGATAGAGAAGATCATCAAAATTTCGTGATCCGCTGCCGAACTTATTCCAAGATCTCGGATCGAATCGGTATATCAATACCGATTCGATCCGAGATCTCTTATTGAATTGTTCATTCAATGAGCATTCTCAATATTATGCCTTGAAGAGGACTCGAACCTCCACGCTCTTTAGCACGAGATTTTGAGTCTCGCGTGTCTACCATTTCACCACCAAGGCATCTTGAAAGTGATTCGTATTCCATGAATATGATATCTATCTAGTGTGATGTATGGAATATATGAAAAAGGTGGAGTGTTAGAGTCTTTCTATTGATCGGTCATGTCATATAGGTCTGAGTCGGACATCCAATTGCTTCAATTTGAATTATCCGGAGGATGCCTTATACTTATATATATATCAAAAAGACGGACAATCAAACCGATTTCTCGATTCAATAGAAGCCCAAAGAGATGAATAGGGTCCCAAATAACGAGAGATATGTAAAAAACAGGTCCGATTACGCCTATTCCTAATCCTAAATGGAATGTAAGGACGTAGGGGTCCATATGTAAATATAGTATTTATTGAGATACGCTCGAATGACCCCTTCTCATAATGAGAATGTATATAACCCTATTCCGGTCTGTTCCAGTATGGAATGAACTTATAATCTTGGAATCGACTCGATCCTCAGATTATAGATTATAAGTTCATAACCCTAGCCCATTCTCATTTTGGGCGGAACAGATCTACTCATTCTTTGATTCCAGTTAGTAAGGGGGATCTTGAATTAAGAAAG
>JBDNDU010000287.1:0-22719 GCA_039764185.1 Tamarix austromongolica | reverse complement strand
TATTTTCTACCAATATTATTATTATTATTATTATTATTATTAGTATTACTTCTTTCATTACTATTAGTATTATTATTATTATCATTATTATCATTATTATGGTCTCCATCATTAATGTTCTTATTTTTCTACTACTACTAACATCCCTTTTAAACCCTAACTGGTATTATACTTAACTTTGGTCTTATTGTTATTAGTATTAACATTTTATCATTATTATTTCTATTACCTTACTAAGGTTATTATTGTTAATACTTAACCATACTGGGTTATTGTTATTGTTATTATTATTGCTAAGGTTGTTATGGTTATTATTACTATTATTATCCTCATTATTAGTATTATTACTATTATCATTATCACCCTTAAGAATATTTTACTTGTAATATTGTGACCTTATAATATTATTATTTCAAACCTAACACCATTGTTAGACTTAATCTTAAAAACGCTAGAGTTCTATTACTTGAAACATAAGTATCACTATTAGTAGTCTTATTATTATTATTATTATTATTATTATTATTATTATTATTATTATTATTATTATTATTTTACTATGACTAGTGAACACTAGTATTATAAGAATGGAACTAATGGGCTTAATAAAATAAGTGTAACAATAAGTATCATAAATAACTATATTTTGACTACTAATATTTAGTATACTAATTCTAAGGTAAAAACCCTAGTTTTGTATAAAACCCTTTTTAGTAATAAAAACCCTAACCTTAAACTAGAATGAGGATTGATAGTAATTATAAGGGAAACTAATACTTAGCATTTTCCCCTTTTATAGGTAACCCCGACCAAATCCCTAAGGAGTTAGAGGAGTGTGCTCCAAGCCCGGCGTCGCCTTAGGTAAGGACGAAGCTATGGCCTTTGTGTGATGTGTGACCTGTATGTTTTGAATGTTGTATATGCCATGCTATGTCGTGTATTATATGATTGTGGGCAACTTGTCTTATGTAGCGCAGCTTGGAAATTGAAGTATGTTTGTATGTGTTTCCTATGACGTGAGCATGGCATGTATATGTATGATGTTTATGAGGTGATATGATATAACCCTGTAGGACATGCATGCTAGGGTGATTGTTATGATGATATGGGAATGAAAGGATAAAAAGGAAATAAATGGGAAGTGAGTTCACTAAGGGGGGGGTATGAGGTTGACCTAAATACCTCATGATCCATGAGAGAAGATTTAATAAGGGAGGAATGACCAAAATAAAAGAGAGTTGGGGAACCATGCATGGGAGTTGTAAAATTGGCATGGTGACTGGGGTTGTTTGCATGGGATGGCTAAATCTTGCATGGGGGCAAATCTTATGTGAGAAAAGTTGAATTATGGTGTAAATAAGAGAATGGGAGAGTTGTGGAGCGATTGGAGACTTGGGATGAAAAATAGTACGTAGGTTGGTGCAAGGGTGTATAAGGAATCCGATTAGGGTTTTTGGGAGAAAATGGAAATTTGGGAAGTACAAAAGTAAGAATGATTAAGGAAGGGTGGAGTATGGGTTAGAGTGAGATTTCATTTATATAAAAGGTGAGTATGGGTTCCCATGTGGAAGAAGAGACTTTGGGATGAAAAGAGAGAGGTTACTTGTGGGAGAAGAAAGGTACTAAGGTTGAGGTGATCAACTAGGGTTTTCATGGTTATGTGCTGAATCGAAAGGTAAAGTGATATGTTTTGGGAGAGGATCTAATTGAGGTAAGATGTGGGGCATTGAATGAGGTAAAGGTAGCGTAAGTGGGAGAAGGTTGGGCCACATCGGCCCAATTAGGGTTTTCAAGGGAAAACCCTATGGGGTGATGGGAGGTGGAGTTGATGTCATGAGTGTAGGGCCTAACCCACACATGTAGGGGTTGACTCTTTCATCTAAGGGTAAGTGTAAGGGAATGGATGTCGGGGTGTGATAAGGGGCGCAGGAGTCTCAAGGTATGAGACGGGCCCCCTGGGGAGGATAGACGTAGAGGGTAGTTGATATGCATGTCAAGGGAGGAAATCTTTATTTGATAAGACACGAATAAGATACTAATTACTTAAAGAGTAAGATTGTTGAGTCGGGCCCAGACCGATCCACCGGCATAATAGTGGCCAGGTGCCGGGGTGCCCTAGAGACCGATCCACCGGCATATAATAGTGGTTAGGTGCGTTCTGCCCTATACGTGACCGATCCACCGGCTATAATAGTGGGGGATCCCGAGCTCAACAAACCAAACAGTATGTTGTCATTAAATCATGGGAAAGATACTATATACTTACAGTGGAACACCATGAGAGTCGGGGCCAGACCGATCCACCGACATAATAGTGGCCAGGAGCGTTGTGCCCTGGAGACCGATCCACCGGCGTATAATAGTGGTTAGGTGCGTTCTGCCCTATAAGTGACCGATCCACCGGCTATAATAGTGGGGTTCCCGTACTCGCATGGATTAACAAAGATTATGGTGTGAAATGACTTACAAATAAATCATGGAAAGATACGTTATAATCACAGTGAAACACTATGAGAGTCGGGGCCAGACCGATCCACCGACATAATAGTGGCCAGGAGCGTTCTGCCCTAGAGACCGATCCACCGGCATAAAATAGTGGTTAGGTGCGTTCTGCCCTATAAGTGACCGATCCACCGGCTATAATAGTGGGGTTCCCGCACTCTCATGGATTCATAACGATTATGATGCGAATCGACTATAATTATCAGAGTTATGAAAAGAGAAAGTTGGATTGGACCATAACCGACCTACATCATCCATAATATTACATGTTGCTTATGTGATTGTGATGTGCATGTTATGTTGTATGATGGTATGCTTGGCCTTAGCGCACCTGCGCCCTTACTCAGTATTGGACCCATACTGATACTACCTTGATTGACTGGGTCCTGTGATGATCCACCGATGGTGGGGAGCAGACCTCCTGCGCAGGTCTATGATCGGGTACTATTTTGGGGTGGAAGGCTTGACTTAAGTGAGTAGGCGATCTGGATACTGATCCTTTTTGGGGACTGTTCTGTTAGCTACTTTTGTATTACGTTTCCCGTTTTAAAGAAAAAGCATTATGGGGTTATAATCCTAAATCATATTCAAACTTCTGTTTGACTTATATCTTATTAATGATTTATGCTAAATGTCGTCTTGCGTTTTATGATACTTTGTACTTATTGATGATCGGATTTAGCCTTAGCACTTAGTACCGGAACGGTAGATGAACCGGTCTGGTACTAAGTGTGGCGGTAATACCCCCAAGTTTACGGTTTTACTTCTTTTGCTTCCGCTAAACCTTTTGATTTAAACGAAATTTTTCAGTAGTAAATTTGGGGGTGCTACACTTCACCCCCGAAGTCTCCTGTGGGTCTCTAGGGTTAGGGTTGGGGCATTCTAATCTTCTATATTAACGCATCGTATCACTAGCTATACTTAACCTAACTACCCCCTTAGGGATGAACTAGGGATTGTTGTGCCTGAGGTATAAGTTCAAATTAAATACTAAATATCAAAGATTAATATTGGGAGAATTTAATCAAAAATTTATTTATCGAAAATTTACTTCGGAAGGATCCGAAGGCTTAAAACTAATAAAAGAGTTATATAAGAATTTTGGAAACATTCTCGAAAGGAATTACCCATGGACATAAAATATGTATTCTTTACGGAAATATATATCATAAGGCCTCAAAAATTTATTTAGAGCATATAATAAGATATTTAGGTCCAGTTCTAACAAACCACAACCAATTTAGTCATTTCCGAAATCATTTTTCGGTAAATCAAAAAGCATACAACATAATAAGGCTGATTTTGGAAAGATATTCCTGAATATGTCTTTTAAATTTAAAACTTCCCAGAAAAATTAACGATTTTTGAAATGAAAAGTTTTAGAGTCGAAAATATTTCCTACGGATTTTGAATCGAAGTTAAAATAATTAGTTGTTTACATCAGATTACGCTAATAAAATTGTTAAACTTAATAAATCTGGATTTTGAAAATACGGTTTATTACATCACTACTCTCTTAGAAAGGAACTTCGTTCCCGAGGTTCGAGAAAACCTAAATAGTGGAAAGTTGATAAAACGATTGAATAAAATATTGGCCGCGATAATAGGTTAAAAGTAAATCCGAAGAAAAGTAAAACGATTTTTACGAAACCCAACCAAGCAAGGTTGAATCAAAACAAGGCATTGGAGGTAAAGTAAAAGAAAGGGGATCGCTGCTTAACAAAACAATATAATAGGATTCAACAAGGAATAAGTACATACTTAAAAACAAGTTACAAAAATGTTATCCTTTAAAATAAGGTCTTACAAAAGGTGAAACATAATAATAATAATAATAATAATAATAATAATAATAATAATAATAATAATAATAATAATAATAATAATAATAATAATAATAATAATAATAATAATAATAATAATAATAATAATAACCTAAGTTCCTTACAACTCGAAAAGTAGAACTAATCCACTAAAATACGTAACAATTTATGTTTCATCATACTATATCCAGTAAGGTACGCCTTAAGGTTATCAATCCACTGAACCTGTAAGACTTGGGTAAACCTAGTGGGGTCACTACGCCCTTAAGGGCAAACTAATTACAAGAACCAAATCAAGGTCACAAAACACAAGGCCACTTACGCTACCCAATCACACTATCCTCACAAGCTAATCCGGATTTTAAAAAGAAAGAAACGCTTGAAGAAGTGAAATACATTTTTAGTTAAAACATTTAGGATCGCGAGAATTGAATCTCTAACCGAAACCCGATTCTCAACAACCAAAAGCTCTGATACCAAATTGTAACACCCCCAAATTTACTACTGAAAAATTTCATTTAAGACAAAGGTTTTAGCGGAAGCGAAAGAATTAAAACCGTAAACTTGGGGGTATTACCGCCACACTTAGTACCAGACCGGTTCACTCCTACCGTTGCCATCCGGTAGGGTGCCCTCGTGACAGGTTCAGCTCCCGGCACCAACTCGATTCTAAAGTCAATCTCTCGGATTGGGGGCATGCCTGGTATCTCCTCTGGAAACACGTCTGGAAATTCTCTGGCTATCGGGATATCATCTAGGGTGGCCAAGTCCTTGTTCAACTCCTGAACACTGCACAGGTATAGGGGGTATTACTTTTGGACTAAGGCGTGCAGAGTTACTGTCGTCACTACTTTGGTGGTGGGTCCCGGCAGGGTCTGTCTGTAGGAAACCCTAGCCCCTTTCGGGCCTCGTAGGATCACACACTCTTGGGCATAGTCAATGACGGCCTTGTACCTCCCCAACATGTCCATCCCCAGAAATTAATTGAGGAAAATAAGGAGAAAATAATAAATAAATTATTTAGAAAATTTTGGACATTATACTAATTAAATGGAAGTTAAGGGCAATTTATCCAAAATAGCCTAACTAATTTAAAAATGGATTTAATTATTATAATTAAAATAATTATTATTAAAATTAAATATCTAAATTAATTATATACATAAATAAAGCCCAAATACCCCCAACCCAACTTACTTTATCATTTTACATTTTCCTTTTTCTCCTTTCTTTTTTTTTCTTTCTTCCTCCTTTATTTTTTTTCTTCTTCTCCCTGTTTGGGCCAACCCGCAGCCCAAACTCTCCTTCCTTCCCCCCCGTCTCACGTCCCAGGCCCGTCAACTCCTTCGTCGCCCGTTGCCCCCAGCCTGCCGAACCGCCCTCTGCTTTCTTTTCTTTCTCCCCTAGACCGACCGGTCCAGTCCTCATCTTCCTCCCTCCCAAACCCCGATCTGCAACTGCCAAACCCTGCATCCCTGCCGCTGACACCAGCACGCCGTCCAGCCTCCCCTCTCTGCCCTCATCCCCGTCGTTGTATTTCTCTTTTCGACCCGGACCAGACCTCTCTCCCCTCCCGCGTGCCCACCCTCCTTCCTTTCCTCTCCCTTCCTCGACCCAACCGTCATGGCCCACCTCTTTCCTTTCCTCTCCTTCTCGACCCAACCTGTATGAGGACCTGCACCGCCTGCCACCGGCCGGCCACCTGCACATCTGCCCCGCACGCCTCCTTCTCCCCTTATCGTTTTCCCCTTCCAATTGCCTATAAATACCCCCCATTGGCAGCCCCGATAAGTTCCCTTTTTGATTTTTGCCTCGAAACCCTGCCTCTCCGCCGCCTCAAAAAGACGGGATTTCCGCCGTCACCGGAGATCGCCGCCGCCACCTCTGCCCACCGTTATCATCCCTACAACTCCCTCGACAAAACCAAGCCACCACCACCCTCCGCCTTGCCCTGCACGTGCCGCCCTATCCGTGCAAAATTCCTATCCCGAAAACCACCACCCCCAGCCTTCGCCGCCCTTGTGCAGCCTTCCACCGCCAACCCAGCCGCCACCAGCACCTCCTCCACCCTCCAAAACACCCAGGGAAGCTTCCTCTACCTTCCCTTGCCTTCAACTCCCCCTGCCTCCCTCTCCTCCTTCCTCCCTCATCTTCCACCTCTCTCCACCACCCTCGGCCGCCGTGCCAACCACCGCGCGCCGCCACCCCTTGCCACGCCACCACCCTCACTCCACTCCCCTTCACTTGCTGTTTCTTTCCCCACCTCAAACTCCTCCTTTTCCCCTCCCATCTAACCACCACCTCCATCTCTTCCTCTCTTCTCCACCTCCACCACCGCCGCCGTCGCCGCCACATGCCGCCGCCGGACCACCACCGACCCTAGGTGGTTCTCCACTCATCCAAACCCTAATATCCCTTTTATATAACTGCTACTATTTTCTACTAATATTAATACTAATATACTTATTATTATTATTATCATCATTATTACTTTTATTATTATTATTATTGTTATTATTATTATTATTGTTATTATTATTATTATTATTATTATTATTATTATTATTATTATTATTATTATTATTATCATTATTACCATTATTATTGTCTCTATTATCAATGTTTTTATTTTCTTACTAATACTAACATCCCTTTTAAACCCTAACTTGTATTATACTTAACTTTGGCCTTATTGTTATTAGTATTAAAATTTTATCATTATTATTTCTATCATCCTCACTATGGTTATTATTATTATTGCTTACCCTTACTTGGTTATATTATTATTATTATTATTATTATTATTATTATTATTACTATTATTATTATTATTATTATTATTATTATTATTATTATTATTATTACTACTACTACTATTATTATTATTATTATTATTATTATTATTACTATTATTATTATTATTATACTTAACACATTTATCACTATTGTTAACAATAATACTACTTTTGTTCTTATCCATGTTACTTAACTCAAGCTAGTAAATATCATGTGGTTGTTAACTAAGAAGACTACTTGAACCTTATTACCATACCATTTAACATTAACCCTAACCTCATTACTAGGACACTATTATTAGCTATTACTATTATTACTACTATCACTACCTTATTATTGTAATCAAAAGCATTTAAACCCTTTTATTTTTCAAGAATATACAACTATTATCATTATCACCCTTAGGAATAGTTTACTTGTAATATTGTGACCTTATAATATTATCATTTCAAATATGACACCATTAATAGACTTGGCCTTAAAGCGCTAGGGTTTCTATCACTAGACATTAGTGTCACTATTTTTTTAATACTAACACTATTTTCCTAAAGCTAGCATAAACCCTATTACTGCAAGATTAGAAATAATGGGTTTAATAAAATAAGTGTAACAATAAGTATCAAAAATGAACATATTTTGACTACTAATATTTAGCATACTAATTCTAAGATAAAAACCCTAGTTTTTGTATAACACCCTCTTTAGTAATAAAAACTCTAATCCAAAACTGGAATAAGGGATTATGGTACTTATAAGGGAAACTAATACTTAGCATTTCCCCCTTTTATAGGTAATCCCGACCAAAGCCCTAAGGAGTTAGAGGAGCGTGCTCCAAGCCCGGCGTCGCCTTAGGTAAGGACGAAGCTAATGGCCTTGTGCTATGTGTGACATGGATGTGTTGAATGTTGTGTATGCTATGCTATGCCATGTATTATATGATTTGTGTATAACTTGTCTTATGTGTAGCGCAGCTTGGAGATTGAGGTATGTTGTATGTGCTTCCATGACATGAGCATGACATGTATATGTATGATGTTTATGATGTATTATGTTATGGCCCTCTAAGACCTACATGTTAGGGTAAATGGTAATATGAGTTGGGAATATAAGGATGACTGGAAATAAACGGGAAGTGAGACCACTAAGGGGGGATATGAGGTTGACCTAAGTACCTCATGATCTATGAGAGAAGATTGAAGTGGGAGGAATGTCCGAAATAAATGAGAGTTGGGAACCATGCATGGGAGTCTTGAAGTTTGTATGGTGGTATTAGTGATCTCATGGTGGTATTAATGGCTTATGGTGGTATTAGGGTTTGCATGGTGGTGTTATGGTTTGGTGGTATTAATATTTGTATGGTGGTATTAGTGATTTCATGGTGGTATTAGGGTTTGCATGGTGGTGTTATGGTTTGGTGGTATTAATATTTGTATGGTGGTATTAGTGATTTCATGGTGGTATTAGGGTTTGCATGGTGGTGTTATGGTTTGGTGGTATTAATGTTTGTATGGTGGTATTAGTGATTTCATGGTGGTATTAATGGCTTATGGTGGTATTAGGGTTTGCATGGTGGTGTTATGGTTTGTATGGTGGTATTAATGTTCTATGGCGGTATTAATGGTTGCATGGTGGTATTAATGGTTGCATGATGATATTAGGGTTTGCATGGTGGTATTATGGTTGGAATGGTGGTATTAGGGTTCGCATGGTGGTATTAGGGTCTGTATGGTGGTATTAGTGATTTCATGGTGGTATTAATGGCTTATGGTGGTATTAGGGTTTGCATGGTGGTGTTATGGTTTGGTGGTATTAATGTTTGTATGGGGGTATTAGGGTCTGCATGGTGGAGTTAGGGTTTTGCATGGGAGTTAATGATTGTATGGGATTTAGGGTTTGTATGAAAAGTTTGAGAGGTTGCATGGGATGTGTAACGTTTGCGTGGGAGCAAAATTTACGGATGAAAGGTTGATTTGGGATGTAAGAAAGGTAATGCAAGTATGATCTGGGTGTTTGACTGTTTTGGACGGAGAATAGTACGTGGAGTATTATAAGGGTATGGAGGAGACATAATTAGGGTTTGGAGTGATTAACTCTGGGTCGTCGTGATTAAGTAGGGTTGGAGTAGCTAATTGTGATTTGTTGAGGATAATTAAGGTTTGGGATGGCTAAGTATGGTTTTTATGGTAAAATAGGGTTAAGAGTGGGTAACCATGGTTTGGTGTGGACAATTAGGGTCGGTTATGGCTGCTTAGAGTTGTTGGTGTTATCATGTGTATTTATTGATTAAAGTGTAGTTATGAATGTGGGTTTTTATTAGTTGTGATGTGTACAGTATAAAGAGAATGATTTATGCATGTCAAGAGTGTTGCGTGATTCAATAAGATACGGATAAGACACTAATAACGTAAAGCGAAAGACTGTTGAGCCGAGCCCAGTCCGATCCACCGGTTAGAATAGTGGTCAAAGGCGTTCTGCCCTGTGTGTTTCGTTCCGGTCCACCAGCTATAATAGTGGTCAGAGGCGTTCTGCCCTGTGCGTTTCGTTCCGGTCCATCGGCTATAATAGTGGTCAGAGGCGTTCTGCCCTGTGCGTTTCGTTCTGGTCCACCGGCTATAATAGTGGTCAGAGGCGTTCTGCCCTGTGCGTTTCGTTCCGGTCCACCGGCTATAATAGTGGTCAGAGGCGTTCTGCCCTGTGCGTTTCGTTCCGGTCCACCGGGTATAATAGTGGTTAAAGGCGTTCTGCCCTGTGCGTTTCGTTCCGGTCCACCGGCTATAATAGTGGTCAGAGGCGTTCTGCCCTGTGCGTTTCGTTCCGGTCCACCGGGTATAATAGTGGTCAGAGGCGTTCTGTCCTGTGCGTTTCGTTCCGGTCCACCGGCTATAATAGTGGTCAGAGGCGTTCTGCCCTGTGCGTTTCGTTCCAATCCACCGGCTATAATAGTGGTCAGAGGCGTTCTACCCTGTGTGTTTATTTCCGGTCCACCGGCTATAATAGTGGGGGCCTCGGCTCGATAGACCCAAAGTAAATAAGTTAAACCACGGGAAAAATACTAAGTACTTATAGTGAAACACCATGTTGAGGCGGGGCTAGTCCGGTCTACCGGTAAGAATAGTGGTCAGAGGCGTCCTGCCCTGTGTTTTTATTTTCGGTCCACCGGCTATAATAGTGGGGTCCCCGTGCTCACATGGATTATTGAAGAATGTGTGAAATGGACTTATTATCATTAATGAGAATAAAGAATAAGTCACCAGAAAAGTATTCAGACCTTATCTTGCGGGTTATCGCATGTTGTTTATATGATTGTGCTATGTGTGCTATGTGATATGATTGTATGTTTGGCCTTAGCGCACCAGCGCCCTTACTTAGTATTGGACCGTACTGATACTACCTTGATTGAATGGGTCCTATGATGATCCACCGACGGTGGGGAGCAGACCTCCTATGCAGGTTTGATCGGTTACAAATTGTGGGGTGGAAGGCTTGGCTTGAGTGAGTAGGCGATCCGGATATTAGTCCCTTGGGATCTGTTTTATTTAGCTATATTTTGTACTACGCTTCTTGTTTTGAAACCGTACTCTTAAGTTGTATTCCTAAACGATATTCTAACTATTGTTGACTCGTGTTTTCGTGAATGACCTATGTTAACTACTTATCTAAGTTTTGATGATTCTTACTTAATGATGGTTTAGCTTAGCCTTAGCACTTAGTATTTGGGGGTGTTACACCTAATGCCTTCCTGCCGACCCCCAAAACCCTATTATCCCATCTACCATCTATAAATAGCCCAGTTATGGAAGTTTTGGAATTTTTTCTTCCCCGAAAACCCTAAGTCAGAGCTGGCCGCCACCGTGACTTCAGACGCAGCTTCCGCCGCCGATAGCCAACCTCAACGCCACCGCAGCATTTCAATTTCTTCCCTGAAATTTCCTCTAATTAACAAAATCATTTTCAACCTTCGATTCTTCTTGTACGGGCCTCCATAACCATGCAAAGTTGGCTGCTCGATTCGCCAGAATTTTACCCCGAAACCTTAAACCACCATCTGCCGCCGTGCGCTGCCACCTTTGGTTGCACCACCACCATCATTTTGTCCCTCTCCTCCTAGGAAACCATAAACATCTCTTATCTCACCTCAATTCTCCCAATCTTTTTCCCAACATCCATCTTTCCCTATTTTCTTCTCTTTTTCCGGCCACCGCTGCTGCCGCCATGCACCACCGCCGGTGCCGCCTATACCCACCAGCCTAAGGTTGAACCCTAGACCCTCTCAACCATTTTTCATATTATTATAAGCCTTGATTTAATTTATTTCAATTATTTACATATAAATACCATTATTATTATTCTTAATATTTATATTCTTAATACGTTTTATGATTATTATTAGTATTATTATTTATTATTATTATTTATGTTGAGGGCTGAAGCCTTATTGTATTTTAATTCGATTTAATTATTATTCCCTTATTATTTCTATTTTTACTATTATTAATATTAATATGTTATAAGTATAATTATTATTATTAGTTTATATTTCGAATTTCTATTATTCTTATCCCATTATTATTAATGCAAATAATTTACCATTAGTGTTATTAATAATGTTATTATTGTTATTACTATTGTTATTATTATTATTATTATTATTATTATTATTTATATTCTTATTGATATTAGTTTTATTATATTTGATACTATTATATTAGTATCATTATTATTATTAGGGTAAATTCTTTAACCCTATATTATCAAGGTTTATAATATCTCTATTATTTTTATGTCTTTAGCAAAGTTAGAATTTTGTTAAGGTTATTTTATTAGTATGATATTATTTTGGTCAAAGCCCTAAGGAGGCGTAGGAGCGTGCTCCAAGACCGGTGACATTTTAGGTAAGGGTTTACTAAGGTCATTGTGTGCTTATATGCATTATGTGCTTCATATGCTATGCATTCTATGTTTACGATTATTAATTATGTCTTATATAATATGACGTGGAGTTGAAGTATGTATTGTATGGCATGTGTATTATTTATGTATGATGATATGTGTTGTGACCCTGTAAGACATGCATGTGAGGATGTTGATATGATTTGTGCGGGGAAAAAGGATGAAAAAGGAGGATGGGGAAAGAATTTGACTAAGGGAGGTAAGTTGACCTAATTTTGTGGTTTTATAAGGAATAGTCTAATGTATGGTTTTTTGTGGAAGAATATAATTTATGGTTTGTTTGGGAGAATCTAATTTATGATGTTATTTGGGAGAATGTAATTTATGATATTATATGGGAAAATTTAATTTATGACTTGATTGGGGGAATCTAATTTATGATTTGTTTGGGGGAATCCAATTTATGGTTTTGCTTGGGAGATTCTAAGTTATGATTTTATGTAGGAGAATCTAATAAATTGTAAGGTAAGGATGAATCTTCGGCTTTATGTGATTTGAATCTAGGGTTTGGTAAGGATAGATATTTGGTTTGGTATGGATTGCATTTACGAATTGGTATGGACAAATCTTTGGGTTTTATATGGTTTGAATCTAGGTTTGGCATAGGTGAATCTTTGGGTTTTGTGTGGATTGAATTTTGGGTTTTGTATGACGGAATCAGGGTTTGTATGGTGGTATCTATAGTTGTATGGTGGTATTAGGGTTTACATGGTGGCATTGATGGTTGTATGGTGGTATTAGGGTTTGCATGGTTGAATTTAAGGTTTCACGTGGAATTTTAGGGTTTGAATGAAAAAGGTTTGAAGGTTTGCATGGGGAGACTAATGTCTGCATGGGTATGAAATTTACGTATGGAAAGTTAATTTGGGATGTAAGGAAGGTAATGTAAGTGTTATTTGGGTGTTGAACTATTTTGGACGGAAAATAGTACGTGGAGCATTATGAGGGTACGGAAGAGACTAAATTAGGGTTTGGAGTAATGAACTCTGGGTTGTTGTGATTAACTAAGGTTGGAGTGGATAATTGTGGGTTGTTATGGTTAACTAAGGCGTGGAGTGGCTAATTGTGGTTGGTATGGTTAAATAGAGTTTGGAGTGGTTGACTATGGTTTGTTGTGGTTAATTGAGGTATATGGTGGTTGATTAGGGTTTTTGTGTTATCATGTGCATGTGGTGACTTAAGTGTAATTATGATGGTGGAATTTTATGATTTGTGATGTGTGATGACTTATGCATGTCCAGGGTGAAATCTTTGAATAAAATATTTAAGATATTAATCACTTAAAGCGAAAGATTATTGAGCCGGGTCCAACCGATCCACCGGTTAGGAATAGTGGTTAGAGTTATTACCCTATGTGAGACCGGTCCACTGGCAAATAATAGTGGTGTGGACTTTGTCCCGCAAGTGTCCGGTCCACCGGCGAATAATAGTGGGGGACTCGAGCTCAATAAAAACGAACCCGAGTTTGTTAAAGACACTTAAAAGATATCAATTACTTACAGTGGAACCCCATGTGAACAGGAACCAGACCGGTCCATCGGCAAATAATAGTGGTGTGGACTTTGTCCCGCAAGTGACCGGTCCACCGGCAAATAATAGTGGTGTGGACCTTGTCCCACAAGTGACCGGCCCACCGGTTAAAATAGTGGGGTGTTCTTGTGATTACATGGATTTGATAAAAGTTATGGTGTGTATCGACTTTCGGTAAAAAGATTAATTAAATAATTAATCCAAACTGTTTGGGCCTTTATGTGTGGGTTTAATCTTTATTAAGTTATGTAATTAACTGTATGTCTTTATGAATCATATACGTGGTTTGAAAGTGTAAGTTGAGCATTGCCTTTATGATTTTGTATGCTATGTGTTGACCTTAGTGCTCGGTTACCTTACTCAGTACGTAGCGTACTGATCACCCTTTTCATGGGTGCTGCTCATTCCCACGAGTAGTATGCCCTTCTAAATTTGTGCAGGTGGCGAGATATCAGTTGGGGCTGAGTGTTGAGCATGTTTGGCTAGAATGTTCGAGAGTGTTGTGGCTGTATTCATTCTTTACGCGATTTCATTCCTTTTGTTATTTCTGTGGTATGGTATTTACCATTTTCTGATTTTTTACTCGATTGAGTATTTTAATGAATCTTTTATCGGTTGTATGTTTAATTCTCTTTTGGAAATGAATTACATTTCTTGATGTGTTCTCTGATTTTTTTTACAACCGTTTAATGATTATTTGAAGTTTAGTTTGTATTAATTTTGTAATTGATTGTTAATCTTTTCTTTAGCCTTAGCACTTGGTACTGGAATGGTCGGAGAGAACTGGTCTGGTACTAAGTGTGGCGGTAACATTTCTAGAATTCACAGGTTTTCAGTGTTTCTAATTTAATTGCTTCCGCTTAAAAGAAAATTATAGTGAATTTTGGGGTGTTACAATAAGCTCTTTGCACCAGTGCATACTAGTGGTGGGACCAACACTTATGAGTTTATTCCCATACGGATAATCACACTAGTCAAAAGATAATTAATAGTGATACATGAGGAGGCATTTTGGTTTTATTGAGATATTAAATCATTATGCTTAGCTATCATGTGTATGTGTAAGTGATAAGCATGTGTTCTATGTAATATATGTTAGCATGTTTTAACATGTGATTGATAAGTTTGTTTTCCTCATATACAACATAAGCTTTACCATGTATTAGGATAGTTTTTTTTTTGTTAGTAAATCACTATATTGGTACCACATTCCATTGTCAATGTATTTATTTGGCTTTTGTTTTAGGAAGTATAGGATGATTTAAATGGCTATAATTCTACATAAGAGTATATTAAGGATGATGATATTCACTAATAGTCAGCCATTGCTTGGGGGAGTCACTTACCTTTTGTATTTGAGAGTTAAGATAACTCAATTACATGGATTTTGTCTACTATGTTGAGATTGTTTTGATTCTATCTAGTTATTTATACTTTTGAATTTGGTTCATATATTTTTTATTGTTGTATATAATTAGTATATTATTTATATTATGGTCATCATCATATTAGTTCTCTCTTAATTAGTATATGCATGTTTTGCACCTTTTTACCTTACATTTGATATGAATAATCACACCTCTTCTAAGTTTAATGTAACAGTAACTTCCCTTTTTTTTTTTTTAAATACTTATACATTGTCTTAAAAAAATTAGTCCTAAAATGTGGGAATGTTTTAGGCATGTCGAAGAATTTTGTCATGTGAGTGGCTGAAGTGCCAAAGTGTCTTATGCCTTATAAATGGTTGAAGTGCCAAAGGTAGAAGGCCTATAATGTCTTATAAATGGTAGAGATGACAAAGATGACACCCATGAGAGCTTTTCATTAGAGGAGGTGAAAGGTAAGAAAGGATGGCAATAGGGTGGGTTAGGGACATGAATCCTATCTCTATATTTGAACCAATTAAGTAAAATAATTTTCAAATCTATCTCAAACCTCAAAATTTTCTTATTGAGGAATCTCCAACCTGATCCATATGGGAGTCAAATTTCCATATCTGACTATATTTTTGATCTATTCTTTTTTTTTTAATTCATTCTTCAATCTTAAAACCTCATTAGATATCCAAAATTTGACCCTATCTCAAATATAGAATGACATCTCTACCGTCCAATCCTAATTTTCTTAAATACTTTTAATTTATATTTTATATAAAAAATTATATATGTAATATTTGGTGCGGTATTAGAGATAGAGATCCAAACCTGATCGCCTCCGTCCCTGAAATCTTCGGGTAACCCGAAACTGAAAAGAGAAATTCTGAAGGGGCTCCAAATCCGCAAAATTGTTTTGGTGAGGTTCCTGAAAGGGAGTGACACTAGTGGTCTGGATCCAGCCATCAAATTAGATCATTTTTCGCTTGTTTACTTACACATGACTATTTATTAATCTTGGAGGCCGACCCAACCAACGGCACGCAAGGACGTGACGCTCCACGTGCCTTCTTCTTTTCTTTCCCGCCTCACTACTAAGGTTATGTTTGGTATAGGGGTAAAGATGGTGTAAAAATTACAAGGGAAATTATTTCCTTTTTCTTTTGTGTTTGGCATGGGAAGAAATTTATTTGGGGATAAAATTATACTTTTAGATAAGGGAAACTTATTTCCCGACTGCACCGGCGGGTAATTTTTGTATTCCGACAAAAAGCCAAAGGCTTCCATTTTCAGTCGGAAAACCACGACTATCGGGCCAATCAATGCCGTGCTTTCTTTTAGTTAGTTAGTCGTACCATGAGTATGATACTGTAATCTTTGACGCTATTCCAATACTCCCTCCTGTTTGTCTTGACTTCAACAATGAATAATATGATATTTGCAATAATATCTTCGCTAGTACTCCCTGCTTACTGTATGGGAGCGGTAAAAACAAAAAGAAAAAAGAGAGCAACCATTAAATTAATTCTACAAGTATTTTTTTATTATTTTTTTTACAAAAATTCCATAATTTTCTTCTTTTTTTTGATATTATAACTTTAATTTTTTATTTTGTATATTATATTTTTAATCATATTATTTATATTATCTACTTTCAATTATTACTCTAGAAGTATGTCTTCTTCTTTTCCTACCAAATATTTAAATTATGATATACTTTTACTCTTATATCCTCATTAATAATACCCAACTACCACATTTCTATAATTATTAATAATTAATAACATTCATGATTAATTTTTATTCATATTACTCTATAAATATAAAATTAATTGTAAATGTCTTATTTCAAATATTGTTACAATATATCTTGAGTAGTCTCTTTCATAGATTTTTTTAGTTATTATAATATGTTATTTTAATTTATAAAATTAAATTAAAAAATGTAATATATTAAATTTTAATTTATGTGATAAATAATTATTTATATTTTATATCTAATAAAAATATTACCAAATTTTCATGCTAATGAAGTAAAAGAAAATATTATTCTAACATAAGTTATTCCTCCCAAACCAAACATAAGGAAAATTTCCCTAGAATAATTTACTCTTATATACCAAACAACAAAGGTGGATAAATTTTCTCCCTTAATTATTATCCCCTTAATTATTTCCCCCTTAATCATTCCCCCTTAATCTATTTCCCTCATCCCAAGCATACCCTAAATAGAGAATCTCTCCCTCCGCCAACGTTGGAGGTTATTGCTTATCTTCACCACCAAAAAAATTCTCTCCATGATCGTTCTTATTTCTCTGTAGAATTCTTTCTCCCCTTCTGTTAGAAATCCCACGCCAACGGAAAGATATTTACGCACGGGCAAGGTTTGGTTAAGAATGCAACAACCCAACAATTCATGTGCCGCACTGAATTTATTTGTCGGATCATAATATATAAATGTCGCATTTTTGTTTATGATACCGCTATACTCGTCACAACTCAATTTGTGCTGTGTTTCCGACATTCGATAGATCACTGTTTTCGTTTGGTAACATGAAGAAAGCTTTTTGCCCCTAAAGCTTGAGTGACAGATATTTTTTTTAGATCACAAAACACATTACTCGCCTTTATAATATATGTTTATACATATATATATCAGAGTAACCAGCGTAAATGCGTAATATACATCAGCCTTGCATTCAATGCATATATTTTAGCGTTCTTTAGCTATAATTTTGTACTTCAACTTGATGTCTACAAAAGGGACATGTAGCACTTCGTGCTAGCCATTCATCTATGCAATGTGAGTGAAACAAGTGCTCGCATCCGGGGATCATTCGCACTCGCTCATGAACATTGTCCGCAAGGTCCTGTGGAAATGACAAACAAATTCTAATATGCTTGAGATGTCATATATATATATCACTAGTAAAACTTATAATAAATATTAGCTACCTTGAAAAACAATCTAATTTGTTCTAAATGTAAAATTAATTGAAACAAATATATTTTACAGAGGTATTTTATAGGAAAAAATTGCATATTTCTTATAAAAAGTAATAATAAATTAAAACAATAAAGGATAATCTTTCATGTTATGCTCTTAAAACAATAAAGGGGAATTAATATATCATATCATTGTTGATGTGTGACAATATCTTTAACTTATATGATGGTACGTTCAAATGACAAATGTTGAGATTGTAGGGAAAAAATTACTACAACTAGTAAGAATAAATCTTACACCACCAACCTAGAATGTGTTTGGAAACATATTTTAGTTAACTTAAAGTTTTTTTTTTATAAAAAGAATTACATGATATAACCTTGAATTTAAACTTTATATGTGATATAATTCTAAGTTTTTAGAAACACATAACATAATCCTAAATTTTGGTGCTCACACATCAGGTAGTCCTCCATTTACATTAACCATAACATGCCATGGAAGTTAACAAATTTCAAATATTTTGTTGTGAAATAACAATTTTACCCACATCTATATTATTTATCATTCCTTTCTTTTTCTCATATATTTTCTCTCTTCTCATACAATGTAAAATATCCACAATATCCCTAAAACTGAAACTCCTCCTTTTCCTTCTCAATTAAGGGAAAAGGTAAACACGTTATAATTATATAAAAAAAAAAGAGTTTCCCTTGTCTTTGTATTTTCATCATTGGATTGTTAGCCTCAAATCTAAGATATAATGTTTGTATTTTATATCAGGATCTAAGCTTGGTTATGTTTTATTTTCATATTGGGTTGAGATTTGCTAAAGATCTTTGACTTGCTTGGCTTGCTTCAAGGTTTGATCTGGTCCCTAAGCTTCAATAAGGATTTTCTATTTGAAGACTTGTTTTAGAGTATTTGTTTATTTAACTAAAATATGAAAAAAGAACCATATCAATAGTATCCTTCAAATCTGGGATGAGTTTGTTTTGACATAGTGTATCTTCAAGCTCCCTAATTCAAAGTCTCAAGATTCAGCCCCTACAACACACAATTAAGCATCAAGAGTTCCATCATCTGATTTTGTTGGTTAGGTGTCTTATATCTAGAATTTTGGGCATTAATTTATGTGGAACCTCTAAAGTGTATCCATATTGGCCCAGCAATGAAATTTGGAAAAAATTTAAATCGTCAATTTTATGTGAGATTTTTAGACCTACTTCTTTGTTTGGTTAGAAATTTTAGGATATGCCCTATTGAAAGTGATATTTCTTTCTAGATTTTGTTAGTGTGGTTTAAAAATTTTTTTTTTCAGTGAAAATTTTTGTTGTTGTTATTTAGCTTTCCTCTATTTGAAGGAATTCCTTTTACTGAAATCAAGTGAGTAATATTTTTATTGATTTTTTTAGACAAGTTGTTATCTACCTTCTAATTTATATAGTGGGAGACCTAATTGAACAATAATTGATTTGTTAGAAATTTTTTGAGTTTTCTTACATCCCATTATTGGTTGGAGTTAAAATTCTTGTTTGAAGTGTTTGCTCAATTGTGTTGATAGCTATATTGATTTATTCAATTGTATTTTGTTATCAAAGTGAGCCTATTGTTGTCAAATTTTATTGAGCACATATAATGACTATGTTATCTTAGGCTAGGCAACAATTTGTTCATTGGATTCTTAGTTTGGGATGTATATTTTGAAGTATTTTTCCTTATTATTTTGTTGATATCTAGCTGGATCAATCAACATCTCATATGGCGCTAGGTTGATTTTAGATATGTTAAGGAATTGACTTGTTGTGCCATATATAAGTTGATGTGTTGTTTAGGGGGAAAGAAGGTTAGGAGATAGTGTGAGAGTGTGGAAGTTGTTCTAGGGCATTTTTGGAATTCAAAAGAAAGAATAAAATTTAGCACCAAAATAACTGGATTTGGTACGGGCATGTCACATTACATAAGAAGAAGGAACTATATGAGGAAAATGAGGGAAAGATAATTAAAATAGATGAGGGTAAATCAAATTTGTTACTATAAGAGTAAGGAGTTTGAAACCTTTTCCTTTTGAAAAACTTGTTAGAATAGCTTATAAATACACTTCATCTTTTAGCTTCCAATTTTTAGTTTTTTACTTTTGAGCTGATTTTTTCAAATGTACTTTCAATATGTACTCTATTATTTTAATGCGGGAGGAGTCTACAACAAATCATAGTACAAAATGTTAATCCACTATACATATATGTACAATATTTAGAGAGGAAGACTTTTAACCTCCAACTTTCACTATTAAATCCGAATGTGATTGATATTGGCGCTAAGGGTGCATTGTGGTTCACTAGAATTCAATTTCCACCGAGTGCATAACCTTGTCACTATGTAAATATAGTTGACCCTTATGTTGATTAACTTAGGACTTATTGAATACAAGTGACGCGTAAGAGAATAAGGAACCAATTCAAAAGATTAAATGGTTATAATGTAAATATGTACTTGAGGTCTTAATTAAATTAAATTACCTGTAAACATATTGTACAACAAAGCGCGTTCCATATCGCCGGTGGTCGAATGCGTTGGTAACCGATTAAAGGGAGCTTTTCGATGGAGTCAGGCGACATCCCTCTTACTTCTTCAATATGAAAAAGTTCTGATACCTCGTTACTGCCATATCCTTCAAGCTGCAGATAAAAAGGCATTTCAAATTTGCAGGCGTTAGTTCATAGATAATTAAAACAACTAAATGCGAGATCCTCGGTCAAGTTGAGATCGATCATAATAACTAAAATGGTAAAAAGGGTCCACATGAGACGATGACATACTTGCCACTGGTAGGCCTTGAGCACTGCAGGACTTACCCATTCCCTAAACGCTTTTCCATCAACTATGCTACCAAAGAGGGCAGCCTGTGTGCGACAACAACTTTTTCAGAATTTTCGTTCGGTAACCAGAAAAATGCAAAGGCCATCACGATCGACAGAAGAACGCTCCGTGAAGCAAGAAATGAAGATATGTTATTATGAAGAGCAGGCACGTGGATGGTCCCGCGCGCTCTCGCGAATCATAATGCATGCAGCGTGACATACTACTACTACTACAATATTTTCTTTTTTTTGGCTCAGGGGACCGGGCCATTATATATTACTATATATGTAAAACATGACGATTTCAATTTAAGATTATATGTATGTATATAATAGTCAAGCATCAACCAATAGAATATAACATTACCGATTAATTAAATGAGGTATATTATTTTTGGTACCTACCGGCTAGTATTAAATGAGTATTGTCTAATCGACGTAACAATTTTCTGCCCTCCCGTACTGAATTAGATTTTCTTATACTTTTTTTTTTATATATTTTTCTAGGCATTGTTATTTGCTTGTCCAAACGACAACTAATTTGTACGTATGTCAAGGTATACAAAGTACAATGAAGGTATTCTCTTTGCAAGCAAAGCTGCAAGTTATATATACCCAACAAGCTTAGACACATGCATGACTGAATTAATATCATTTGGACCCGGAAAATGCATTGTATATTGCAACGTTCTTGTGGTATGGTTCGTAATTGATGTACTTTGACTTTGGTACATGTCGAGGATGGGGCCTAGTGTAGTTGTATTCCAATTCGATCTCCTCCTAATCTTTAGCTTGGCTAGGGAAAAGGGAAAAAAGAGTCAATAATGTGATTAGCTTATTAAAAATGTAAATTAAGAAAAACTGAGGTGTGACATGAAAACATCCATGTGGTGACCCATATGTATTACAATAATTCCATGTTTGTAATGAATTTATAATGCTACGTACATTGCATGCATTGTGTTTCCCCTTATTGGTAAAAGTCATAAACGTTGGATGTCGGATGTTGCCAATATTAGATATATACTCGTCTTTACTACAGAAACAAGTTTACCGAGATGCTTGCAAAACTAGATTTGGAGATAAAAAAAAAAAAAAATCTTCCCATGGCCAACGGCTTCTCAGCTCTTAGGAGGAGGAATTAAGGAGGACGTGGATTGATTTGAACTTGGAGAAAATATTGAAGTTATCCTCGCTTTTGATTACAACTAAAAAATATCTTCAAACACGTAAATTAATAGGGATAAAGTAGACCATAAACGTCGATGAATAGGTAATTCGCACCGTCTTCATTTAAGACATTAATATACCAAACGGGGCATAATGTTCATGCACTCATTCGTGACAAGAAATTAGGAAGAGTCAGAAGGAAAACTAATTTACAATCAGTCGACCTGTGTTGAAGATGGATATGTTGTAATTGATTGCTTACCTTGGATAGGAAGTGGCCATTGATAATGGAATCAAATAACTCGAGAGCAACAATGGCACCAGAGAAAACACCAATGCCCGCACCGCGAATAAATCCTGTTTCAGTAGTTTGTCCTTTCACGGCTCCAGCAATACCACCAACAACTGCTCCGCCTACATGCATGCAGTGTGCACAAGCAACGATGTCATTGCCGCACCATGAATAAATTGATCTTTTGAAACTGGTTAAACCCACCAAAACACCATCATTTCACATCGATAACTCGCTCAGAGTTAAGGAATAAAGGGACGCATGGCGCGCATCAGAAATAGATAAGCGACTTACCAAGAGCAAAAACACAATTGGCAGCTGCCAAAACAAATTTCCCCAATAAGCTCGCAGCAAAAGGAAGACCAAAATCACTCAGTTGCATGTAATTCCACCAGTAAACAACTCTTTCACAAAGGAAGATCATATCAAAGGAAGCGAAAAAACACAACCCAGCTCCATCTGCCATTAATTTACT
>JBDNDU010000286.1:17500-22760 GCA_039764185.1 Tamarix austromongolica | reverse complement strand
ATAAAAATGAATGAATTTTGTTTATATCGTAATTCATTAGAAGTTAAGTATAATTTCTCGTTCATTTAAATGGTCTCATAACCTATTATTAATTATTGACCAAATCATGGATACAAATAATATCCAAATACCAAATACGTCCTCTATAGAACTTCCGTAAACTAGAAGAATCTACTGGTAAGATCAAAGAAAAACCTTTTTCTTCCTCCGTAAAAAATTCTTCAAAAAATTCTGAACCTAATCTTTTTAAAAAAGCACGTACAGCTGTTTTGTGTTTACGAGCCAAAGTTCTAGCACAAGAAAGTCGAAGTATATATTTTATTCGATACAAACTTTTTTTTTTTGAAGATCCGCTGTAATAATGAGAAAGATTTCTGCATATACGGCCAAATCGGTCAATAATATCAGAATCTGATAAATCGGCCCAGATCGGCTTACTAACAGGATGTCCTAATACGTTACAAAATTTCGCTTTAGCTAATGATCCAATCAGCGGAATCATTGGAACTGCGGTATCAACCTTCTTACTGGCATTATCTATTATAAATGAATTTTCTAACATTTGACTCCTTACTACGGACGGATTTAGTTGCACACTTGAAAGAAAACCCATAAAATCTAGGGGATGGTTTGATAATGAATTTATATAAACTCTTCTTGGTTGAGACCATATGAAAAAATGACATTGCCAAAAATTGACAAGGTAATATTTCCATTGATTAATCAGAAAATAGGTCCCCTTTGAAGCCAGAATGGATTTGCCTTGATACCTAACAGAATGAATGAAAGGATCCTTGAAGAGACATAGAATAACCTGAAAATCCTTAGTAAATACTTTTATAAGATTTTGTATCTTTTCATAGAAAGATATTCGTTCAAGAAGGGCTCCATAAGACGTTGATAGTAAATGAGAGGATTGGTTGCGGAGAAAAACAAAGATGGATTCGTATTCAAACACATGAGAATTATATAAGAATAAGAATAATCTCGGATTCCTTTTTGAAAAAATATTCCTTCGAGTAAGAAATCTATTGGAATTACGATACTGATAAAGAAAAAATCGTAATAAATGTAAAGAAGAGCCATCTTTAACCCAATAGCGAAGGGTTTGAACCAAGATTTCCAGATGAGCAGGATGGGGTATCTTTATATCTAACACATAATTTAAATGTGAAAATTTGTCTTCTAAAAAAGGAAATATTGAATGAATTGATCGTAAATTATGAGATTTTACTATTTCTTTTCTTTCGAGAGAAGATATGAATCGTAGAGAAAATGGAATTTCAAGAATTACTGTAAATACCTCGGAGATATTTTGAGAATAACAATTATTCTTATACTTATGTCCAAAAAATTCATTTTGGTTAGAATCATTAGCAGAAAGAATAAAATGATTCTGTTGATACATTCGAGAAATTAAACGTTTTACAATTAGTAAACTGTATTTCTTGTCATAACCGGCATTTTCCAACAAAAAAGATCTATTTAACCCATGATCATGTGCAAATGCATAAATATATTCCTGAAAGAGAAGTGGATATAAAAAATCATGTTGCCAATATTTATCTAGTTTGAAATATCTTTTTAATTTATCCATTTCAAATGAGACCGAGTAACCTAAAGTAAAAAAAAAGTAGAGGGTTTCTTGAGTTCTCAAATGATACATAGTGCGATACAGTCAAAACAAGGTATTCTAAAAGTATTCTAGTAATAAATACCTCGGAAACAAGTAAACTCATTAACGGATTCTCTCTTTTTTCCATCTAATTGGTTTCTTTCTTTCTAGGAAAATCCTTAAGAAAATAAGAATAAGACGGTTAGAAATCCTTTATTTTTTCAACCAAATCGCTCTTTTGATTTTGGAAAAAAGTATCCTTATCAATATACTGTTTCTTTTACACATTCATCTTCATTTCCAATCAAAATGGAAACTTACTAATAGTTAGGATTCACCCAAAAAATTGATAATCCATTCCTGGATTTAGCCTTTTGCCGCATCAGTCACTAATCTATTTTTAACGTTTAATTAGGGCGGATAATCGTTCCAATGACGAAACGAAGCTCGTTGCTTTTTCTTTCCCTACAATTAGAGCCATAGGGCTCTATCCATTTATTTCAATCGACCCAACTTTGAATTCAAAAAAAGTTTTATACCGATTTGTTAAGAATAAAATATTCTCAAAAATCTCCATTGATACGACATGCTCTTTTTTCCATTCATTCTTTTCAGGATCAGTCGTGGTCTCACAAACTCTACCGATGATGTGGACGAATCTATTGCTTCATCCAAATGTGTAAAAAACCCTAGTCGCACTTAAAAGCCGAGTACTCTACCGTTGAGTTAGCAACCCCAAAAAAGGTATGTAGATAAAATCGGAATCAAATAAAAATACACTAACGCAATTCTATTGTACAAGGCAATTAAAACAAATTAACAAGAAATATAAAAAAGTTTTCGAATTGATTCGAAACATAAAAACAAACAGGGCAAACAACGATGCAATAAATTATCACAGCCAAAGTAAAGATTCAAAAACTGATTAATCTATCTTATATTTTATTCAAATTATATTATTAATTCGATTTTTTATTAATTGAATTGATTTCTTATGATTAGATTTAATCTATTCGATTTAATAAAAATTTCATTTTCTTAATTACTATTCTTATATTAATTATCCCTTTTTTCTTTTCATTTGAAAAAAAAAAATTATATTATATATAAATATAAATCCAATTTCAATTTTAAATAAAGTAAAAAAGCAAACCGATGTATTGAACGGAGGACAGAAAGAAAAGGATATATTACGATTGAATTATATTTGTTCAATATACTCTTGTCAATATCTATGTTTAAAAAATATAAAATCAAATAGGAAATCTAAGTTAACTAAAAGAAAATAACTTGTGTTGGATTGGCACTACATGAAGAATTTACATGAACAAAAAAGAGTGTCGATAAAATAAAAATAAAAAAAGTTTATTCAATCACAAAATAGAAATAAATATAAATCGAATAAACAAACTTGATTATTTTTTTTTTTTATTTCATTAATTGAAGTTCCTTAAAAACCTCGGCCTTCTTTAAAATATCATAAACAGTTCCTGTAGGTTGAGCACCCCTTTCAAGGAAATAGAGAATAGCAGGAACATTTAAAGAAGTTTTATTGTTTATCGGATCATAAAACCCCACTTTTCGAAGATCTCTTCCTTCTCTTTGGGCACGAACATCAATTGCAACGATTCGATAGACGGCTCATTGGGATAGATTAGATGAACAATACCCCCCCTAGAAACGTATAGGAAGTTTTCTCCTCGTACGGCTCGAGAAAAATGATTCGAAATTATGCTTAGACATATATGGAAATCAAATGGCAAATACGTCCGAAAAACGAAATTCAAAATCAAACTAGAAATGAAGTCCTTTTTTGTTTTGATTTCCTGAAAAAAAATCTTTTTTACTCATAACTCAAGTGGAATAACTCTTATATAGCTCAAATTAAAACTTTTTGGCATTTAATTGATTTAATTTATTGAGTAGTCTCTAACCCCCTTTTTTTTTGTCTCATTCAAAATCGATTTGAATTGATCCAGTTGGTGAGACAATTGAAAGGGTATTTTCTTGTTCCGGAATCTTTTATCTTTGCTGTGAATCATTGGGTTTAGACATTACTTCGTTGATCTTTAATGTTTTCAAAATGGCAGCAACATACCTTTTTTCATTGATTTATTTATATCTAAGAATCAGACAAACGGTTGATTCCCGCACGATATACTTTTTATCGAAAATTTTTTATCAATTCCAATAAATTTTACTTTTTTTATTTGAATGGATATAAAACTTGTTCCAATTTGATCCTTTTGATTTATTTGTCAAAAATAAACTTACGAAGCTGTTTCAACTTATTAATTGATACTAACCCTAGATTCTTGCCCTTATGAAATGAATCAATAATTTCTACTCGAGCTCCATCTTGGCCTATTGAAATTCCAACCCCAAAAATTGGGGTTCTAGTAGAACAGAACAAAGGATGTCGAGCCAAAAGCACTTTTTTATTTTATATAAAATGGTGGATATAAGAATCCACAAAAGATCATGTCCTTCAAGTCGCACGTTGCTTTCTACCACATCGTTTCAAACGAAGTTTTACCATAACATTCCTCGAATTTGGAATCAGTATGCAATTGATTCAATTATGGAATCATGAATAGTCATTGGTTTAGTCAGTAAATAGATATAAAAATCTATATTCTACTATAAGAGAATTATATATTTTTTTATATTAAAAAATATTTTAATAGTCGATTCATTACTTAATATATTATCTATATATTCTATTTGTAGATTGTATTCTATTTTTAATGGAATTAGATTAATATTGAAATTTCATAATTATTTTTAATTTATTTCTTTTAATTTCTAAAAAATAGAATTATAACTAAAATAGAAAGTGCCAAATTTTTTTTTCATAAAAATGGAAAGACCATTGTCACTTCGATAGAAAAATTAATACATAAAAATATTTCTTCGTTTTATAGGTTATGTATTTTTTTCTTGGCTGGGGTTTGGTGATTTTTTTAGGTAATCTTTGGAGAAAGTAAGTTGAATAAAATGAATAAATCACCCTGTTTTAATTTTAATCATTATATGAAATATACCTAAAAGTTAAGTTCAAAAAGTTAAAAATCAATTTTTTACATATGTAATTTTTTTTTTTTTCGTATTTTTATTATTAATGCATCATTGAAAAGTAAATAAAAAAGTAAGCAGACATAAGATTTTCAAAAAAAAAAGCAATCTTTGATTGTGATAAAATCACATATGCTCTGGGACGGAAGGATTCGAACCTCCGAATACCGGGACCAAAACCCGTTGCCTTACCACTTGGCCACGCCCCACTTCTATTCGATACTAATAAACACTAATATTTTTATTGATTGTTCGTCAATTCCCGTCCAAATATCTGTGTCGAATCCGGTTTTTTTATTAGGATTTGGACACATTTAGATATAAAATGAAACTGAATTTATTGATCATTACATCGAATTCAATTAAGATATTGTATGAAAGTATGATTTCTTCAATTCTTCCATTAGAATTGAAGGTTTTTTGATTGAGTAAGTTAAAAAAAAAAGAAGGATTTTTTTCTCTACTTTGCTTTATTCATTTTTTTTCCTTATCTTATATAAATAACTCAATCAAAATGCAATTATCTCCAAGAAAAAAATGTCTGTTATGCTTAATATCTTTAGTTTGATC
>JBDNDU010000286.1:5000-12500 GCA_039764185.1 Tamarix austromongolica | reverse complement strand
TTCAAAATGGGATGGTAAATTTCCCATCTCGAGTTTTGAATGTAATGAGCCTATCCTCTCTTCTCTATTAATATTCCAAACAAAATTGAAACAGATCACCCATCCAAGATCAAAAGATTCGGAGGACTCTTCTGACAAAAAAAATATGTAATTGTCAGCAAAGTTGTTTTGGTTTTTCTTAAAATCCAAAAAAGATTTATTACTTTATACACAGGTCATCGATTCAGCATTTGGCATTTAATAAAAAAAAAGTTAAAAATTATTGTATCGACATGAGTGTTCTATATCGAAAAATTTATAACTATCCATTTGATTTAAATTGAAAACTATCTAAGTATTAAGATAGTGGTAGAAAGAGTACCATGCCGGGTCTGGACTTCAAACGGTTTTGCTTTAACCATGTTATGTTAATGGTCCACATCGTTGGTTGATAGAGAATCAAAATAGAGTTACCAACGAATCACGAAATGCTATGGTTCTTATATATGATTTATTAATTGATTCAGAAGTAATTCGCGAGATCCTGCATCTTTCTTTACTAGGTATAACAAAAAAAGGCGCAGCTGGTGTAATCCAACCTCTTCTTGAAATAAACAACTCGCACACACTCCCTTTCCAAAAAAGATTAATACACCAATCACTACGCTTAGATTTATTGGATTTGTTGCTAAAATATCGGTATTAAACCCGAAACTCCCGGCGGATGGCCAGTGACCCAAGGAAACGAAAGAATCGGTTACATTTTTCATATGATCTCCTCATATAGATATACTAAAAAATCGAACAGAATTCTTTGTTGTATTACTTCACTTTTTTCCTATTTCTAAATAGAAAATAAATTTAAAAATCTATGCAATTGAAAAATGAATTTTATTTTTTCAATTGAGATTTCCAATAATAAGAATACTTATTTGATAGAATTAGGCATAGGTACCGGGTTTTCATGTCAATTTCGAAATACCTCCTTTGTTGGAATACTTCCTAAGAGGTTTTCCGTTAGATTAAGAGGGGGAAGGAAGAAAGCGAGTCGGTAACGCTAATTCCTCATCCTTAAATCAGTCCTTCCCATAAGTTATTTTCTCAACGAATAAGTGATTTTAGGAGCGACATGTTGATAGAATGTAATGCGAAAAAGCAAGTGGCAAGTCGAAGGTAATAAACTCAAAAAGACGTATCAAAGTATTTTTCGTATTAAACAAATGGATTTGCAAATAAAAGCGCTAATGCTACAACCAGTCCATAAATTGTTAAAGCTTCCATAAAAGCCAAACTAAGCAATAAAGTACCTCGTATTTTGCCCTCTGCCTCGGGCTGTCTCGCAATACCTTCTACAGCTTGGCCCGCAGCAGTACCTTGACCAACTCCAGGTCCAATAGAAGCAAGCCCTACGGCCAATCCAGCAGCAATAACAGAAGCGGCAGAAACAAGTGGATTCATGATAAGTTCCTCGCAAAAAAAAAATAGTTAATGATACAATCAACCAAATAAATATCAATTATTTTTTAATTATTCCATCACTAAGATTCATCTAGTCGAGGTATCTAATAACTCAAAATAAAAATAGTAAGATTATTGAACCATCAGATCTTCAGAAAAAATTGATCTTTTTGAGTTCCTATTTGTGGGGTCTTTTTGAATCCATACAACTTTCATTTTTCCATTTCCTTATTTCTAAGCGTGCTTTGAATTTTTGGATCTTTTTTTGTCTTGATTTGATCTGTTTATTCATTCAATTCACAGTCATAAAAATAAGGACTTCTATTAGTATCCCTGTCTAAATTAAAAAGAAAGAAAAGATTAGTTCATATATAATTAGTCAATATCGAATATAAAATATACATGTATTTCTTCCATAACGTAAACTAAGTTAACTATTCTATTTTAGATTCACTAGATAGAATCTTTCAGCTACAAGAGTTTACTTATTTATAGCCATTACATATAGCCAGTTTGGGCCCTCTATCCTAATGAATACTTTTTTTTATTATATAAACCGTATTTTTATAGTAATGTTCCCTATATAAATTGCATATCATATATTGCCTTGTCTAAGCGACCCTTTCGAAAACGAATCAATGATGACCCTCCATGGATTCGCCTATATAAGCTGCAGCTAAAGTTGCAAAAATAAGAGCCTGAATACCGCTTGTAAATAATCCAAGGAACATAACGGGTATAGGAACCACTAAAGGTACTAAAGAAACAAGAACAACAACGACTAATTCATCCGCTAATATATTTCCGAAAAGTCGAAAACTCAGCGATAGAGGTTTTGTAAAATCTTCTAAGATGTTAATGGGTAAAAGAATGGGAGTTGGTTGAATATATTTACCAAAATAAGCTAATCCTTTTTTTGTAAGACCCGCATAGAAATATGCCACTGACGTGAGTAAAGCTAAAGCAACAGTAGTATTTATATCATTCGTGGGTGCGGCTAACTCCCCACGAGGTAACTGTATTAATTTCCAAGGTAAAAGAGCCCCTGACCAATTCGAAACAAAAATAAATAGAAACATAGTTCCAATAAACGGAACCCAGGGGCGATATTCTTCTCCAATCTGAGTTTTGCTCACGTCTCGAATAAATTCAAGGACATATTCGAAAAAATTCTGACCGTCTGTCGGAATGGTTTGTGGATTCCGAACAGCTATAATGGCTGAACCTAATAAGATAGCAATTACAACCCAAGAAGTAATAAGTACTTGGCCATGGACTTGGAAACTCCCTATTTGCCAATAGAAATGTTGACCTACTTCCACACCAGATAGTTCGTATAATCCCCTTAGTTTATTGATTGAACATGATAGAACATTCATATTGTCGTCCTCTGACAGAAATATAACTTGAAATGAAATTATTTTGATTCAACCATTTATTTCTCGACTTGTCTACTTGAATCGTAGATTTGTGAAACCAACTAATCGCATAATATACCCAGGTCTTTTTATATCTATATCTTTTTTGAGATTCCGGAATAGAAAAAGATTTGACTATTTTATTACTATTTACTTTACTAGAAAAATATTATTATTCTAGTAAAGTAAATAGTAATTATACTAGTAAAGTAAATAGTAATTATAAGAATTATAGAGTTCACGAAATAATTTTTGATTTTAGTATGAATCAAAGATTTCTTATATAGCTAGAACGTCCCTCACAAATTGCGAATACTAATTTTGTGAGAATTAATCGGATTGAAGCGATAGCGTCATCGTTTGCCGGAATCGAAATATCTGCGAGATCGGGGTCACAATTTGTATCGATTAAACAAATTGTTGGAATTCCCAAAGTAATACATTCTCGAAGGGCTGTATATTCTTCTTGCTGATCCACAATGATTACAATATCAGGTAACCCTGTCATATATTTAATCCCACCCAGATATGTTTGCAAGTGAGATAATTGTCTTTTCAACATGGCTTCATCTCTCTTTGGAAGACGGGCGAGTCTACCCGTCTTTTCTTCCATTCTCAAGTCTCTGAACTTATGAAGTCTCGTTTCGGTAGTGGACCAGTTGGTTAACATACCCCCAAGCCATTTTTTATTAACATAATGACATCGAGCCCGTATTGCAGCCCGTGCTACTGAATCAGCTGCTTTATTTTTTGTCCCAACAATTAAAAATTGTTTTCCTCTATTTGCTGCATCAAAAACTAAATCACAAGCTTCTGATAAAAAACGAGCAGTTCTAGTAAGATTTGTAATATGAATACCTTTACGTTTTGCAGAGATATAAGGCGACATTCTAGGATTCCATTTCCTAGTACCATGACCAAAATGAACTCCCGCTTCCATCATTTCTTCCAAAGTGATGTTCCAATATCTTCTTGTCATTTCTCCCCACACTTCCTCTTTTTTTTATTTCAAAAAAGAGATGAGGTATCTTGAAATAAATAATTGTTCCGACGGAACCTTCTCTTCTACCGCGGATTGATCATTGATACAGATACACAATCCAAGCCTTGAATTTCTTTCTATTCGTTACTATCTTGATTATTTTATTACTCAATTTATAAAAATTAAATGACCATCAAAAATACAGATAATTCAAAGGGTTGAGTCTGTTCTTCCAAATCATTCAATCCCATAAATAATTATTTTGATGTATCATGGAAATTCTTTGAAACACAAGATGTAAATAATTCTCTGTGGTAAAAAAAACGATCTCTTATTTCCCCTTCGAATAGATTCTTCTTTTTTGTTTTGAAAGGAATACTCTTCTGTTTCCTTGAACGGTGTACTAATCTTTTGAATCCCGTACCGACGGGTATCATCCCCCCCAGAACAACGTTTTCTTTTAGACCTTTCAACCAATCGATACGACCTCGGAGAGCAGCTTTTGCTAAAACTCGAGCAGTTTCTTGAAAACTCGCTTCGGATATAAAACTTTGCGTATTTAGAGATGCTCTCGTTATTCCCAATAATAGGGCTCGGTAACATATCGCTTCTTCCAAAGCACGCCCCATTCGTTCTGCCCGCAACAATCCAATGAGTTCGCCGGGTAAAAAAACATTAGACATTCCGTCTTCTGAAACCAATACTTTTGATGTTATTTGACGTACAATAATTTCTATATGCCTATTATGGATTTGCACCCCTTGGGATCGATAAACCTTTTGGATCTTATTAACCAAAGACATACGACTTTGCACTATAGTTAACTCAGCGCCAATCAAGAATCCCCAAGGAATTCCAAGAATTCTTGGTATACGCTCGTTCCAATCATCAATTCTCTTTTCGAGATTCATCGATATTGACTCAAGCGAACGAACTTCTAAAACTTGTTCTACCTTTGGAAGACCTTGCGTTATATCACCAGACCTCGATTTTTCATATATAAATGTAACTAATGTATCTCCTTTATCAAGGATTTCCCCATAATGACCATGAACAGTTGCTCCCGGGGTGGCTAAATAAGGCTTAGCGGATCTTAATACTAAAGAGTCGATTTGAACAATTAGAATTTGACCCGCCTTTAAGCATGGTCCTTTTTTAGCAATACATAAATTTTCACAAATCAATTGTCCAAGACTCATTTTTGGTGATTTCTCTTCACAATAATTATTAGTAAAACAATACCAATTCAATGCGAATGGATTGAAAATTATGTTACTGCATGGATCGGGATTATAAATTGTTCCACTTTCGTCGATTAAATAATATTGAAGTACTTGAAAAATTTGTTTTAAATTGTCAAGTTGCAAATGGTTAGTTAAAAAAATCTGATTATGAGTTATTAAATGGTAAAATGAATCATAATTCCTAATGGAAAGGGCTGTTCCTAAAGGACCCGACGAATTCCTAATTGGAATTAGGGGATTTTTTTTACTTGACTCTTTGTGATATTTTACACTCTTGAATGGACCCATTCGAAAACAATTAGACGATGACAAAATCATGAAAGATTGGCATTCCTTATTTCTAGTCACCAACGTACGAACAGTTCCTTGATTTTGGCTAAATGATTTTTGAAGTCTTGTTTTTGAATAAATGGAATAAAACGGATTTATATTGGTACGATCTGATCCATTATCATAAATTAATCTGGAACCTGACGGATCATTCCTTTTTCCAGTATATGAAATAGTGGATTTCACTAAATCGATTCTTAGGAAATCTCGAATTATACCATTGGTTTTTACTTCAATAAAGGAAGCACGGGCCTCTTCAAAAGAAGAACTTTTTTTGTCTTGGTACCAATTCAATACTAAACAAGTCCGAACTAATTGAATACTTGTGTCAGATATTCCCCGAATAGGTTTACCATTTCCATAAAGGATATAATTAACAACTCGAAGTTGTAAATTATCCCGTTCTTGCAACAGATCCTGAGGAAAAAGTGTTGCTAAACTTATACCGTCCATTATTTCATAAGTGACTATGGGTCGAACCAAAACAAAAGACTTTTTCTTTATAGGTGTGATCCGTTGGACATAGATCCAATTTTTAAAATTTTTTGATTCCTTAGAATTTGTTTTTTTCCTTACAGGTGGTATCAAAATGCCACTGTGCCGGGAGATCTTATCTGTTTCTCCAGGAAAATGAATATCTCCAGAAAGGATTTTTAGTTCAATCTTTTTTTTTTTTTTCTCCACTCGGACCAATCCGCCGACCCGACTTCGTGTATTTAAAGTAATTTGTGTATCTACTCCAATGATACTATTATTCCGTACCATTATTGAAGAAGATACGGGCAAGATATGTACTTCCTCGGGAATGAAAAAAAACCGATCGACTTTCATTTGGTATTTTGGTCGAAATTCTTTGACTCCTCGATACTGAATCAAACCTTCTTTTTTTACGATTGAATGCACCTCTACAGTCCCGTATTTAGTAATTCCCGAACTCTTTCTTCGGTATCGAGGATCGTCGAAATAAGCAAGAATACTATTTCTACGGAAAATACCATTTGTGGGTATTTCAATCGAAATATTAGAAAGGGACATGAATTCTTTCTCTCGTTCTTTACTTGATTGAAATGGAATGATGAATCGATTTCTTCGCCTCTTTGCCAATAAATCATAATTCTTGGCAGGATAAATGAGATTACAACAACCAGTACATACGATGCGATTAAGTTCTGAATAATAAAGAATCTTATCCTCTTTTTTACTAGAAAAATCCGAACTCAATAATTTGAGTCTCGCTTGATCATTAGTCACTGAAAAATTAGAAATAGATCTTTGTTCGACAGAAAGAGAATGAGCGTTCGTTTGATCTTGATCCTTGTGGAGCGAAAACGAAGTTACACTGTATCTGTGTGGCCTTCCTGATAATATCCATAAATGACTAGTTTTTGGTAAGAGATGAACATTACCGTACGTAAATTCGGGTGCATGGTACACGTCGGTACTCCAGTGCATTTCTCCCTCTGAATCAGAATAAATATGTTTTTTAACCCTTTCTTTCAAATTCAAAGTGGATGTTCCCGCGCGAATTTCGGCAATAACTTGTTCTGATTCGACATATTGATCATTTTTAACTAAAAGAAAACTTTTTGGTGGAATATTTACACTATGTATAATATCTTCACTCTCAATAGTGACAGCCAAGTCTATGTAACATAGAAAGGCAGGATGTCCATGACGCGTACGTGTGGGATGAACCAAATCTTCATTAAATTTGATTTTTCCATTAGAAGGAGCTCGTACATGTTCTGCAGTACCCCCTGTGAATACTCCACCAGTATGAAAAGTTCTTAATGTTAGTTGAGTACCAGGTTCTCCAATGGATTGTCCCGCAATAATACCTACAGCTTCTCCCAATTCTACCAAGTCACCGTGAGTAGGACTCCGTCCATAACATAATCGACAGATCCAAGATGCACTCCTACAAGTAAAGGGGGTTCGAATCAATATTGGTTGTGCTCTAAAGGTTATGAATCGATTGACCAGCCCAACCCCAAGATCTTGATTTCGAGTGGCAATGCACCTCGAGCCCAGATATATATCGTCTGCTAATACACGACCAATTAATGTTTGGATAAAAATTCGTTCCGGC
>JBDNDU010000285.1:20000-22761 GCA_039764185.1 Tamarix austromongolica | reverse complement strand
TACTCCTATGAGGGCACCTACATACATACATACATACTACTTCAGAGTCCAAGCCGTCCCTCCCTTGGGTGCCAATGCCTCGGTGGGTGGCCAACCCAAGCATGTGTGTGTCCCGAGTAGGTGTGTGTGTGTGTGTGTGTGTGTGTCCCGAGTAGGTGTGTGTGTGTGTGTGTGTCCCGAGTAGGTGTAGTGTCCCTTGGGGCATTCATAGCTATAGTGATAAACCAGTATTTGTTCCAACACAAGCTGCACCAACGTCCGGGACTTGTGGGCCGCTCATAGCTATAGTGATGCTGCTTAGAGGACCACTTGTGTTCCAACTAGGCTTGGGCCATTCATAGCTATAGTGTCCCTTGGGCATTTACAGCTGTGCGGACAACCAAGGCAAGTTGCTAAGCTAAGTTGCCCGCCTTAGCTGTATGCACTTGCCACTTGCACCTTATTATCGGCCAACTTGTGTCCCTCGGGCATTCAAGAGCCGCGGACACTACAAGCTAAGTTGGGCACCTTGTCCATATGGTTCCGCGGACATGGGCGAACTTGTGTCCCTTGGGCATTTGGTGATGCGGACACCAAGCCAAGTCGCCAACCTTGGGCATTCAGAGCCGCGGACATGGGCCACCTTCTGTCCCATGGGCATTCGGAGCTCCGGACACCGGGCCAAGTTGGGCACCTTGGGCATTCGGAGCAACGGACATGGGCCAACTTGTGTGCCTTGAGCGTGTGGAGCTGCGGACACCGAGCCAATTGGCTCCTTGGGCATTCGGAGCCACGGACATGGGCCAACTTGTGTCCTTTTGGCCATTCGGAGCTGCGGCCACCGAGCCAAGTTGGGCACCTTGGGCATTCGGAGCCGCGGACATGGGCCAACTTGTGTGCCTTGGTTGTCCGGAGCTGCGGACACCGAGCCAAGTTCGGCACCCTGGGCATTCGGAGCCGCGGACATGGGCCAACTTGTGTGCCTTGGGCATTCGGAGCTGCGGACACCGAGCCAAGTTGGGCACCCTGGGCATTCGGAGCCGCGGACATGGGCCAACTTGTGTGCCTTGGGCATTCGGAGCTGCGGACACCGAGCCAAGTTGGGCACCCTGGGCATTCGGAGCCGCGGACATGGGCCAACTTGTGTGCCTTGGGCATTCGGAGCTGCGGACACCGAGCCAAGTTGGGCCGCGGACATGGGCCAACTTGTGTGCCTTGGTTGTCCGGAGCTGCGGACATGGGCCAACTTGTGTCCCTTGGACATTCGGAGATGCGGACATGGGCCAACTTGTGTGCCTTGGGCATTCGGAGCTGCGGACACCGAGCCAAGTTGGGCACCCTGGGCATTCGGAGCCGCGGACATGGGCCAACTTGTGTGCCTTGGGCATTCGGAGCTGCGGACACCGAGCCAAGTTGGGCACCCTGGGCATTCGGAGCCGCGGACATGGGCTAACTTGTGTGTCTTGGGCATTCGGAGTTGCGGACACCGAGCCAAGTTGGGCACCTTGGGCATTCGGAGCCACGGACATGGGCCAACTTGTGTGCCTTGGTTGTCCGGAGCTGCGGACATGGGCCAACTTGTGTCCCTTGGACATTCGGAGATGTTGTCCGGAGCTGCGGACATGGGCCAACTTGTGTCCCTTGGACATTCGGAGATGCGGACATGGGCCAACTTGTGTGCCTTGGGCATTCGGAGCTGCGGACACCGAGCCAAGTTGGGCACCCTGGGCATTCGGAGCCGCGGACATGGGCCAACTTGTGTGCCTTGGGCATTCGGAGCTGCGGACACCGAGCCAAGTTGGGCACCCTGGGCATTCGGAGCCGCGGACATGGGCCAACTTGTGTGCCTTGGTTGTCCGGAGCTGCGGACATGGGCCAACTTGTGTGCCTTGGGCATTCGGAGCTGCGGACACCGAGCCAAGTTGGGTACCCTGGGCATTCGGAGACGCGGACATGGGCCAACTTGTGTGCCTTGGGCATTCGGAGCTGCGGACACCGAGCCAAGTTGGGCACCTTGGGCATTCGGAGCCACGGACATGGGCCAACTTGTGTGCCTTGGTTGTCCGGAGCTGCGGACATGGGCCAACTTGTGTCCCTTGGGCATTCGAAGATGCGGACACTGAGCCAAGATGGGGACCTTGTCCCTATAGAGATGCGGACATGGGCCAACTTGTGTCCCTTGGTTTTCCGGAGCTGCGGACACCGAGCCAAGTTGGGCACCAGGACCTGCGGATGGGCCGGTTCGGGGCACCTTGGAAAATCGGAGGCAAGGACTTGAGGCATCATGTGCACCTTGCCCAATGGGTTGCATGGGCATTAGGCAGCACTGGGCATCGTCGCTTAAGCACACTGGGCGTCCGCGGGCGCTCTCTGGGCACGAAATCCTCAAAAACCCCCCAGTATGCAAACTCAGGGGATCCCATGTCTACTCCTGCCAGGGCTAAAAAGCAAAAAAAAGCTCTATAGGGGGGAGGAGCTTGTCTCCAGGGTGGGGCGGTTGGGCGTTGGCACTCGTAGTGTCCAGCCTCAACATCCTCACCAAGTCCCGTAGGATCGTGCCCGGTCGGTGTCCCCCCCCTCGCCGACCAACCCGCGGAATCCGGGCACAACTCCGGCGGCTTTTCCGGCGACTTTTCCGGCGAGTTCATTTTTGGGTGTTTTTGGCTAGAATTTTCGGTTGGCTTGTCCCAAGGTCTATGGAAATGACTTGGCTCGTACTATGGGCACTCGGATTTAAAAGAATCGACGAACCCCATCGTCCCCCTATTGCTCTCATTTAGGG